>JBBPBX010022576.1:28840-41280 GCA_038048925.1 Garcialebias charrua
TAATGGTATTATGTTAGCTCTGGAGCCAACACCATTCATATTAACAGCTCCAGAGTTACCGGTAACACTAATAATTTTTAATGTTATTTCTGCATTCTCCTCTCAATTAATGCACTCTGATACAAATTAAAGTGTTGAAGGTCAGTTAATGTCCAAACTTAACATGTAAGCTGATTATGGCCTGCACTGAAACAATCGTTTCCTGTCCTTTACCAGAATTAATTGCAACATAAGTGAATAATAGTTTTGAAAATTATAAAAAAATTAACAACCTACATAATTTCTACAGCGGCCGTGGCGTAGTGGTAAGGGCAGTCGTCTCCCGATCGGAAAGTTGGCGGTTCGACTCCCGGGACCCGCACCATGTGTCGTTGTGTCCTTGGGCAAGACACTTAACCCTGAGTTGCTCCCGGTAGGACTGGAAAGCACCTTGCATGGTAGTCTGCCGCCACCGGTTTATGAATGTGTGTAGCATTCAATATATGTGTAGCACTTTGAGATTTTCAGTAATGAAAAGTGCGTTATAAATTGAATTAATTATTATTATTATAACAGCATTTTTTTTTAACAAGTGTGCATCATATTGTTCCAACTAGGTGACCCCTTTAAAAAAGGTAAATACTGTTATTACCACAAGAGCCATTATACATACACTTTACACATATAAGTATATATTTGTTTGGTCAGGTGAACAAACAAAATATATTGTTATGTCAATTTAATACAGATTCGTCCTAAAACAAATAGAAGATCACATGAAAGCAGAACTGACAATATCCATTAAAATGTATTCGTGCCATCTCTGTTTTGCTTTAACAGGTATTCATGAAAAGATTGGAAAATAATGATGCTGAAGTGTGTTGCTCTTATTCCCGTGTGTCTGAGTGCACGGATGTGTGTTTTGTTGTTTTATTGGAAGAACGCTTCTCCCCGGAGATATTCAAATTCCTGCGAGGCTGTGGCAGACTGATGGGTGGTGATGACAGTTTAAACAATCCGGGCAGTCCTCCAAATTGATTAACATCAGCCCTGTGTGGAAGTGTGTGTGTGTGCGTTTCTGTTTGTAAGGAATGTGTTGGAGGTGGATTAATAGAAACAGTGACTAAAGTAATAAACTATGAATTGTACCTCTGTGAGGCGATAATTACAATCAGCTATAAATTAAATTTAATTGACTTGCCTTTTAAAAAAAAAAGCCTCAGCTGATTAGACACAGTCTGCAGCCTTGTGGAAACCTGCTGGACCAAGAGACGGCAGCAAGAAGTTCCACAGCTTCAGGCAAAATAAACATTTTTTTTTTCACTTCTAAACACTGTTTTCATATAATCTGTGAGGGACCAGCGCACTGCTTTTGGCAAATAATCACAAAAATGAAATCATCTGCTCCTTCCAAGCCTGTAAAGATAAATGAGGCTGTTTTTTCTCTTGGATTTTCTTGAAGGAACCTCACGAAACGTGTCTCACTTCCCCACGGTTTCTTCAGCACGCCTCTGAAATCCCACTAAAATATTCAAGAGCATCCTCCAGCCGCCATATTTTTGGTTTTATTGTGTGCGATATAAAGAGGGGCAATTATTTGATTTCAGAGTTATGAAAACATGTATGTTATGAGAAAACAAGCAAGTTACGCTTTAATTGGTGCCATTTTTCACGATGCTGGCAAGGTGCTTACCTCTTTGGCACTTTTCCCCCTCCCTCATAAAATTACACATTCATATTCCTGAATGAAGATGAAAATTTCATTTTGCTTTATTCTGCCATAATTGGAATGCATGGTGCGTACCTGCAAACTCTTCCACAAACATCCGCAACTCATTTATTCACTTCTACAGTAATGCAACTATATTGCGCTCAGTAATAGCACTCATAATATGGAAAAATTCTTTCAATTATAACAGTAAATTCTAAATTTAATACAATTGGTTTTCAGGCTTTGGAAGATGAATTGGAATGTACATGCAGCTGTGGAATTAGCTTCGTCTGCTGCCAAAAGGAAGACAGAATCTAAGCACTCTTTTTCTTAAAAATCATATTGTAGATACTTGTTCTGCTTATTTTTTAATCTTCTCATCGACCGGTCTTTATCGTCACTGAGGGAAAACAGCTATAAGACCGAAACCAAAGAACTAAGTTGAGAGAAAAACCAGAGCGAAATTAAATCACATCCAAATTTGGCAATCCAGATCTATGTGTTTACCACAGAGCGGAGAATTAATGCCCAAATTAAGGGTAAAACTCATTTGTCTGTGGTGTAACAAATGCTTTCTCAACATTGTATTGAACCATCATGGCAACAATTTGAGGATGTGGGATTCATGAATCAAACTTTATTGATGCTTTGAAGGCTCTAATAACACACTGGGGTTGATTAAACGTCCGATTTATTGACCCTGGAATTTAAATAAATACATTCTTTAAGAAACCACAATGAAGGCATGTCACTGTCTCCGAGACATACCATTCGTATTAGGTTTTCTTCAGTGGCGTTTAATCCCGGAGTTGTAAGACCAGTCGTCATACCAGGCCCGAAGATTTACACATTTACGCAATTTAATTACAATTATTTTTAAATGTCGCAATGAGAAGCATTTGTTAGATCCTCCTAAATGCTTTTCGTCACCCCACGCCCCCAACATTAACGGTCCAACTCAAAGCTGAAACAGGAATTCCTTCATGTTCGAAAACTTTAGGGTTTGACTTTGTGATTGTCTGTCGCCAAAGGTAGAAGGGCAATGATGTTTTTGCCTTTTGCATGATTTTTTTTGGTGTTCATTTATCTGTTGGTAGCTGGGGATAGATGGTGCAGAGGTTATAGAAGGTGGGCCTGTGATTGGAAGGTCGCTGGTTCGACTCTCCGGAGCGACAACATCAAAATGTGGGTGGAAAAGGTGAAACCCACACCTGTCTCCACCCTCAGTTGCCCCACTTAACGACCACCTGCTCCCACAGACACCATGGATAGCAGCTCTCTGCTCCACACAGAGAGCTGTGGTAGCTCAGTGGTCTCTGTTTGGTCAGGAAGGACATCCAGTGTAAAAACAATCGCCAAGTCTTCATGCGAGTTAGTCCAGCAGAGGATGCTGAGGAAACTGCTCCAGAGCCTGAACAATCAACATGTTCTCACTCCCTACTCGTCATATATTGATGCTGGTGGTCAGGGTCCCTCCACATCACATTATTGACACGTCGGGTAGCCCCTTCTCGTCATTAATTGGCGTGCAGGGTGCTCTCATTGGTTTGTTTGGGGTTTGGGGGTCAAATAAAAGGTGAATAGTTAAGGTTATGGTTTGTTATCAGGTTAGGCTTAAGGTTTAAATTTTGACAGAAAAATCCATCCTGTTGCTAAAAAATAAGTAGATATGAAAGTGCTTCACTATCCAAACCGGAAGAGAAGATCACATCATAACATTCAACGAGAGCACCCTGCACGCCAATTAATGACGAGAAGGGGCAACCCGACGCGTCAAGTATGTGACGCGGAGGGAACCTGACCGCCAGCATCCATATATGACGAGTAGGGAGGTCACACTTCCTACAAAGTACATGCCACACTGGACTCTTACCGCAGCACCTTTAGTTGTAGACTGAGACCACCAAGGTGTTCCACAGAACAACACAGGAAGTCCTTCCTCACTGTGGATATCAAACTTTTCAACTTCTCCTTTTTTCTACACATAGGACAATAAAATTAACCCTGCACTACAATAAACTCTTTAATGGTTCTGTCTGCACCTGACCTATTTAGAACGTAATTGCTGGTATTTTTGCATTGTCTGTTACTGTATACAGGTAGTCCTCGACTTATGACGGTCTCGAGTTACAACGTTTCGTGGTTACGACACACATCTCCATTAAAAAAAATAAAAATTATATATATATATATATATATATATATATATTTATACATTTTTATTACGCAGTTTCCGGCAGTTTCCGGTTACCTGCGGAGGCTACAGCTGCTCTGTACTCTCTAAGCTGTCTGGTCCTCTGGACATTCAAAAAAAAAAAACTTGTTGGACCAAGCTGTACAAGCAGCAGCTGTGGAAAAGCAGCTGTTTTATGGACGGCGGTTTTACAACGTAAACGAATGGAGAATCCGGAGGAGGGATGGAGGAACGGAGGAAACGGCTTCACCATCAGTCCAGAGTAGGAAATTAACTATTATTTCCCTTCATTATGGCTCTCAAATGTATGTGTTTTTTTGACAATTATGTAGGGTACTGTGTTCGGATAGGCTAAGTGCTTGGTAAAATACAGTACTGTACTGTACGTATAAGGTGATGTTTGGACGTATGTTCCGACTTACGTTGAAATTCGAGTTACGACGTACTTATACGTTGTACAGCACTTTGTGATTTTATCTATGAAAAGTGCTATACTGTATAAATAAACTTTACTTACTTACTTACTTACCGTAGGAACGGATCTCTGTCGTAAGTTGAGGACTACCTGTATTTTATATTTTATGTGATTCCTTGTGTATCCAGTAATTCTCAGTCGGGTCATCTGGACAGTTTATTTTTTTCTAGAGCCGTTTTGCCCTCTGTCCGCAGGGATTCATCAGTCAAAGGAGTTTCAGTAAACTGTTTCCCCTACCAAGCAGTAAACTCCTTAAGTGGACCTGCCAGTTTGCTGAAGCTAAGATTGTTTCTGGGGGCCGTTCTGTCCCTCATCGACTCCTCCCAGGCAGGCAGCCACAGCCAAAATGGTTCAAGGCAACAAAGTTCATGCTCAATCACCCAGGTTTAGCGCTTTGAGATTTTCACTAATGAAAAACGCGTTATCAATTGAATTCATTATTATTATTATTATTACTAAATCCAATAATTCTCAATGATTCCTTGTGTATGTGCCTTTGTACTGAAACTCTGGCACAACAATTTTTCTGCGGGATCAATACAATTCAATATTACCTTATTTTATTAGTTTTATCTAGAGACCACATGCTATTTGTAATAATTACAGAGATTTTGTGTTGTTAATCCCGTGCAAATCGTCCATGTCAGTAATTTGTAAAGTAAAAATTCCCCCGCAAATTACCTACTATATTTTTCTGAACTCCGAGGTTCTGTGATAATACTAATCCAATGCAAATAGGCAACTCTGTGATTTGGACAGCAATACGCAGGATCCAATATGTAATGAGGCGGGTTTTTTTGCTTTTGTTCAAGCAAAATCATTTGGAAAAATATAGAACCAGATTTTTTTTAAATGAACGCGCTGCTTGCTTCGGTTTTTAGATGCTGCTGCTTCCTTCACCGGAGATGACAGCAGGTATGGACATGCGTGCATGATCTGCTGACACAACCTTCCATTATATTTACCAGCTTCTTCCTTTTTGGGAAGTGGGGGTCACTGGTGGTGCTGGTGCCGCTGGTGCCCATGTCCAGTAGTCCCTGTGCGAGGCGGGGTATACCCTGGACAGGTCGCAAGTCCATTTCAACTGGTGGGTCAGCGGACGTGCATGGCTGGTGACAAGTGTCCATCTGAGCATGGCTTTTTTTTTACATCGTAAACCAGCCGGTTGGACCTGCCTCCTCCTCAAGTAGATTAACATAATTTTATATTGTGCATTCTTTAGTTTTCTATGATTTGTAAAACCACATCAAAGCCTGAGACCATCTCAGCCCACACATTAAGCACATTATATGGACCGGCCCGGTCGTGACAACGCAGCCCATTACCATCATAACCGGAAGATGTTTGTAAATTTCAGCTAAATCTCAGACTTTGGTTATCCCGTGCGAATTCGCCACATAAAAGCAGATCTTGGTGAGTAGTTTATTTATATGTAGTCCCAAGGTAAAACTAGTCTCATGCGAATAGGGCTTTAAAAGCATCTTCACCTAGTGGGTCAGCCAGTTTGATAGTGCTAAGACAGTTTCTGGAGTCTATCCTCTCCCTTGCTGACTCATCAATTTTTTTTTTTTTTTTACCTGGGTTATTGAACATGAATTTGGATGTTTTGTACCACTTTGGCCATGGCTGCCTCAGATGAGTCGGCGGGGGAGACGGTGGACTTCAGAAATCGTCTTGGCACTATCAAACTGATTGCTTCACTTTGTGAAGGCGCTATTTGTAAGATTGAGTTTGTTTCAGCTCTTCGGACTGATTAAGACTTTTGGATGACAGATGAATTATTTCAACAAAAATAAACTGTCCAGATGGCCTGACTTAAATTTGTTGGATTTTTTTAACCTTGACTGTTGAGCATGAACTTTGATAAAGAAGATGTTGTTAGCAAACATTTCTTGAATAAACAGATTTTAATGAAACTGTACTCACAACAACTGATTAACATTTGGAGTCAGCCCTGTTCAGTATGGCCACTGCTGATAATCAATCTTACTTAACACAAAAATGACTAATTGAGTTGAGCTTTACAAATATTGAGCTGAATTTCTGACACACAATACATACCCCAGGCACAAACACACATAGGATCTAGCAAATAGCATGTCCTGTTATCTACTAGGTTTGACCAAAACAGCTGCAACTCTATGCTTTTTAATATAAGAGGGTCTTGGTTTGGAACTATTCAAAAAGGGGGACCGTAGGGTGTGTTCCAACTATAGGGGGATCACACTCTTAAGCCTCCTTGGTAAGGTCTATTCAGGGGTTCTGGAGAGGAGGGTCTGTCGGATAGTCGAACCTCGGATTCAGGAGGAGCAGTGTGGTTTTCGTGCTGGTCGTGGAACACTGGACCAGCTCTACACCCTCAGCAGGGTCCTGGAGGGCGCTTGGGAGTTTGCCCAACCAGTTTACATGTGCTTTGTGGACTTGGAAAAGGCATTCGACCGCGTCCCTCGGGGGGTTCTGTGGGGGGTACTCCGGGAGTATGGGGTACCAGGCCCATTGATATGGGCTGTTAGGTCCCTGTACGACCGGTGTCAGAGCTTGGTCCGCATTGCCGGCAGTAAGTCAGGCTCGTTTCCAGTGAGAGTTGGACTCCGCCAAGGTTGCCCTTTGTCACCGATTCTGTTCATAACTTTTATGGACAGAATTTCTAGGCGCAGCCAAGGTGTTGAGAGGATCCGTTTTGGTGGCCTTAGAATCGCTTCTCTGTTTTTTGCAGATGATGTGGTCCTATTGGCTTCATCAGATCGTGATCTACAGCTTTCGCTGGAGCGGTTTGCAGCCGAGTGTGATGCGGCCGGGATGAGGATCAGTTCCTCCAAATCCGAGGCCATGGTCTTGAGCCGGAAAAGGGTAGCATGCCCTCTCCGGGTCGGGGATGAGGTCCTGCCCCAAGTGGAGGAGTTTAAGTATCTCGGGGTCTTGTTCACGAATGAGGGAAAACTGGAGCGTGAGATCGATAGGCGGATAGGTGCAGCATCCGCAGTGAAGCGGGCGCTGTACCGGTCTGTCGTGGTGAAGAGAGAGCTGAGTCAAAAGGCAAAGCTCTCAATTTACCGATCGATCTACGTTCCCACCCTCATCTATGGTCATGAGCTTTGGGTTGTGACCGAAAGAACGAGATCTCGGATACAAGCGGCTGAAATGAGTTTTCTCCGCAGGGTGTCTGGACTCTCCCTTAGAGATAGGGTGAGAAGCTCAGTCATCCGGGAGGGACTCGGAGTAGAGCCGCTGCTTCTCCACATCGAGAGGAGCCAGTTGAGGTGGCTCGGGCATCTGGTTAGGATAATAATAATAATAATAATAAATTCAATTTATACCGCACTTTTCATTAATAAAAATCTCAAAGTGCTACAACAATAAAAACAAGTGATAAAATCAAATAAAATCAATAATGGTATTAACTAAGATTAAAAACAGAATCATGTGGAGGCAGAATAGGCCTGCTTAAAAAATAAATAAATAAATAAAATAAAACAAGTGATAAAATCAAGTAAAATCTATAATACTATCAACCAAGATCAAAGATAAAATCATGCGGGGGCAGAATAGGCTTGCTTAAAAAGAAAAGTCTTTAAACCGCTTTTAAAGTCAACCAGTGACTGTGGAGCTCTCAGGTAGTCAGGAAGGGAGTTCCATAGGCGGGGGGCAGCCACACAGAATGCCCTGTCTCCCATGGTCCTTAATTTGGTTCGTGGAATGTGAAGTAGATTACTGTTCTGTGATCGTAGAGACCGGGTGGATGAATATGGTGCAAGAATGTCCTTTAGATAGTCAGGTGAAGTTCCATGTAAGCATTGATGTGTAATGAGAGCAGTTTTGTATTGAATTCTGTAGGTGACAGGAAGCCAATGGAGGTTATGGAGAATGGGTGTAATATGTTCAAATTTACGAGCTCTCAATAAAATCCTTGCTGCACTGTTTTGAATATATTGAAGTTTCTGAAGGTTTTTGCCAGGGATTCCAATAAACAGGGAGTTGCAGTAGTCGAGCCTGGAGGAGACAAAGGCATGGACGAGTTTCTCAGCATCGGAAAAAGTCAGAGATGGGCGAAGTCTGGAGATGTTTCGAAGATGGAAGAAGCAAGTTTTAAACAGATGCTTAATGTGAGTTTCAAATGTAAGATGAGAGTCCATTTTTATTCCAAGATTTGTAACAGAGGTGGAGAGGGGGATGTCTTGACCAGAGAAGGAGATTGTTGTTAAAGTTGATGTTTGTATCTGGTGAGGGGTGCCAATCATTATGGCCTCAGTCTTGGAGCAGTTTAATTGAAGAAAGTTCTGATTCATCCATGCCCTTATTTCCTCCAGGCAGGCAGAGAGGGCAGTGAGTGAAGATGGAGATGGGGATGATGAGGATGATCCAGTCCTGATGTAAAGCTGTGTGTCGTCGGCATAGCAGTGAAAAGAAATGTTGAACTGATTAATAATTTGACCTAAAGGCAGCATGTAAAGGGAAAACAGCAGGGGCCCCAGAACTGACCCTTGAGGGACACCACAGGAGACACCGACTGTCTGGGAAGTGGCATTGCCAAGACTAACACATTCCAGCCTATCGGAGAGGAAAGATAATAATAATAATAATAATAATTGTCTAATCTTGTCATCTGCGTATGTTTCCCATACACAGACGAAATTCGTCTCTGCATTTAACCCAACCACCTACCAGGCGGTGCAGTGAGCAGCCATAGAAGGCGCTCGGGGAGCTGGAGAAATAGGTGTGCACTCATAGACACCCCAAGATGTGTAGTGGCCGGGACGCGAACCCGCGTCCTTCGGGTCCCAAGTCAAACGCCCTAACCACTACACCATCTTGGCTCCATAAGATTTGAACCAGTCCAGGACAGTGTCACAGAGACCGACCTCCACATGAAGACGGTGGAGGAGAATATTATGGTCCACAGTGTCGAAGGCTGCAGTGAGGTCAAGGAGGACAAGGACGGAGGGAGAGCCAGTGTCAGCAGCCATGAGGATATCATTTGTAACTCTCAGTAATGCAGTCTCAGTACTGTGAGCTGCTCTGAATCCAGATTGAAACTTCTCGTACAGAGAGTGTTGCTGTAGGTGGTCCTGCAGCTGAGCAGCAACTGCTTTTTCCAGCACTTTGGACAGAAACGGGAGGTGGGAAATTGGGCGGTAATTAGAAAAAATGTCGGGATCCAAGTTAGATTTTTTCAGAAGAGGCCTAATGATGGCAGTTTTTAGAGGCAGTGGAACATGACCAGATTGTAGAGACTGATTTATTATTTGAGTGATTAATGGGCTTATTGCAGAGTGATTGGATTTTATGAGAGATGAGGGGAAGGGATCCAGGGCGCAGGATGAAGGCTTCATTTTCTTTATGATGGACTCCACCTCACTCTGAACAACCTCATCAAAGCTGCTCAGGGACCCAGGATGCAGACGGGTAGATGGTAAACGAAGATCAGGGAGGTTGTGAAGCTGAGGATGCCTCCTGGACGCCTCCCTGGTGAGGTGTTCCGGGCATGTCCCACCGGGAGGAGGCCCAGAGGAAGACCCAGGACGCGCTGGAGGGACTATGTTTCTCAGCTGGCCTGGGAACGCCTTGGGATTCCCCCGGAGGAGCTGCTCCAAGTGGCTGGGGAGAGGGAAGTCTGGGCCTCCCTACTTAGGCTGCTACCCCCGCGACCCGACCCCGGATAAGCGGAAGAAAATGGATGGATGGATGGATGGTTTGGAACTCTAACATGAATTCACATATTTTAAGTTTTTAAGTGTTTATATCAATATGAGTGACACAAAATGTTTTAGGTTAAAAAAAAAGAAAGAAGCTGAACTGGTCAGAGAACCTGCTTCCAGCCTGCGCCTCCATCACATCACCAGACTTTTTACTCGGTTTGTTGATTGTGTTTGTATATACCTGTATATATAAAGGTGTTTTAAACCCTTCTCACACTCTTGCGATATTTTAAACAACGTTTCTAAACTCTAAACGCTCCAAAAGAGCAGCACAGCATGTCATGATTTCAGCTCTGCGCTTAAGCTGCACTCAGCCACCTGCAAGCGCTCTTGGCCACGCCCACTTTTCCACTCTGCACGGAACAGCTGATCAGCTGCAGCAGGAAGTTAATCATGCAGCAGCGCGGGCTGCACCAAGGTGCAGCAGGTGCAAAATATATATTTTTTAAATTAAATAAAAATTCCATGAAGATCATGCAGCTCTTCCACCAATCGGCTATTTGTGTGTCATGTCCAATCTTATTTAAAAAAAACCACAGTAGAGCGAGTCCACCATAAACAAATGGCGAAGTAGCGAGGGACTACTGTATTCTAATATAATTATCTGGCTATCCAAAACTACCTTTCCTTGAAAGACTGCTCACCTCCTGCCAACTTTGCTTGTCACGTGTAAGAAAGATCTTGAGCCACCTGTTAGCGATCAGAATACATAATGAAGATGATACTCAGTAACTACTACAGCAGATTTTAGCTCAATATCTGTAAAAAATGACAGAGTGAACCCCCTTTGTTCTGTTTGCTATAGTTGATTAGCTGGGTCAGCCATCTCCATCTTTCTGAGAGTTTAATTAAAATTGTCCCAGCGGTTGATGACATGTTTTGCTAACAGGCAGACTAGATAACACAGGGAATGACATGATTGTCCATCCGTGTAAGAAAGATTCTAGTTCTCAACTTAAAAATATATATATAATAATAATTGAAATGTAAGATACAATGTTTTCTATTCTGTTAGAAGTTATTTTAAAATGGTCAGGATCATAAAATCCCTGCAGTAGTTTTTTTAGTTTTACTGTCAGGGGCTGCCTGACGAACTTCACGCAGGACAGCACAGATGTGCTTTTAGACCAGTAAGCATTGCAGCCTGATGATGTATTCACACAGAGAAATCCCCCGGGAGGGGTTTTCATTCCTGCAGGAACTCCGAGCGTTCCCCCGGGGGGGTTTCGCTTCGTTCTGGCGTTCCCTCTGGATTTGTGCAAACCAGGAAGTCAGTTTGTGCACAAGGAGACGCTGCTTGTTTGCATGTGTTTTAGCATGCAAACACACATGCACACACGCATGTGCAGCCAACTGTGAACATACTGTAAAAGAGCAAACACATATGTATATATTCTTAGCTGGAAAACTTACTTTTAAATATAGATGTGTTGGAGAATGTGATAAAAACATGCAGCAGATTTTTGTTTCCCTCTGATTTTCTCTTGTTGTTTAAAACCACAATATTTTTATAGAACGTGTCCACACGTAAAAAGTTCAACCCTATCCCAGAACTGGAATGGATAAACTATTATATACTGTCACATCACTCTTTACGTGCATTCCTATTGATGAGGCAGTAGAGGTGGTCTGTTTAAGGTTGAAATCAGACACCACTCTGAACAGCAGGACCACACTTTCCACAGAGCAACTGTGTCAACTCTTGAAACTGTGCCTGCAGTCAACCTACTTCACATATGAGGAGCAATATTATAGGCAGAAACATGGGTGTGCTATGGGGTCTCCAGTTTCTCCTATTGTTGCCAACCTGTACATGGAGGAGGTAGAAAAGAGAGCCTTGACATCCTTTTCAGGGAGACCACCAAGTCATTGGTTCAGGTATGTTGATGACACCTGGGTTAAAATTAAATCTCAGGAAGTCCAACATTTCACTGATCACATCAACTCTGTGGATAAATATATCAAGTTCACACGAGAAGATGTAAAAAATGGCAGGTTGGCTTTCTTGGACTGTGAGGTCTCAGTTTCTGATAGAGGAAATTTGCAAACTGAGGTGTACCGCAAACCCACCCACACAGACCAGTATTTACAGTTTGACTCCCATCACCCTCTGGAGCACAAGTTAGGAGTCATCAGGACTCTGTATCACAGAGCAGACAGCGTCCCATCTAAAGCCCCCAGTATAGCTCCGCGTGAGTCCGAGCGCCGCGGCACGCCGTGTGAGCGCCGCGGCAAAAGCCTTTGATCGCGGGCGCGAACGCGCCAAGCTCAAATTTTACGACCGCCTACGCGCGCGCGTTGATAAACTGCCTCGCGTGTCAGCAAATGACCAATCAGCGACTTCAATTTGTCCTGTAGGTAAACGCTCCGCCCGGCTGCAGCTGC
>JBBPBX010022577.1:8454-31816 GCA_038048925.1 Garcialebias charrua
TATATATATATATATATATATATATAATCTTTGACTGTGTAACTTTACAAACGGCATCCCATACTTTATCCTCTCAGTCACAGCTCAGGTGACATTTGAGTGTCTGAAAATCTAATTAATCATTGTGTGGGGGGTGAGATCCCCCCCGCTTCATGAAATCACATCATATGAGCAGAACTCTTGTTATTCTGCAGGTGAGATTAGCCAGCTGCGAGCTCCTCCTCTCAGGTATCTCCTCAGCCTGTGACAGAATCAGACGGAGAGCTGTGCACGGAGAGCTGTGCACCAGGCACCAGCCTGAGGTCATTAGATGCTCAGCTGGTGAGCCGCTCTAATTATATTAGCTGGTTTCGATTGAGCATTCCTCTGCAGAATAAAAGTCCGTCATAAATACTCCCTCGGCCCAGTTAACACCGTCCAACCTACTGATGAGTAATTTCATTTTGCACCTCTCACCACGGGGAGTTCAGGCTGTCAGCTCTCCTCAAACAGATGATGATACTTTGTGTTTAGCCTCTGACCTCACCGTCATCACTCTGCAAAAACAAGGAGGAGAAAGTAAAATATGAGAGGAAAACATGAAGGAGTGTTGACTTGGAGCCAACCTGAGATTCTGCACTGAATGAATTAAAGAAGTTATATTACACTTAAATATATCAAAACGATTCAATCCAAACCATAAATCTTGAACAAAAACAGTGATTAGAAGAACCCCCCACTGTAAACCTCTGGGACTGGTTTGCAGCAGAGCAGCATTTCCTATGACCTGTTCTGATCTGATGGATCCTGATACCAGAACCACCCGTGTTTCATTCTGGATGAGATCATCATGACCTCCTCAGCTGCCTCCACATCTTCCTACCACTTGCCTGCCTCCTATCTGGAACCATTGTTCAGACCTTCATCTTCTTTGCCCTGGAACCATTGGGTCACCTTTCCCCACAACTGACTCCAATCCCTTCGGTAAGAAAGTGCAGCAGAAACATCATCACCTCTTCTGACAGATCATTAAAGGTGCAATATGTAATTTCTGGAACACGCTGGAACATAGGAAAATTTTGAACAGAGACACGTTTCTGGTCCCTCCCCCTCAGAGCCATATATGGCTCTGCTCCCTCTTGCTCTCGGTGAAATTCAGCTCTGCTTCCGAATGCTCCGCCTCCACTGCATGTCCTGTCAGCCGCTGCGAAGTTCTGTGATTATATGTTAATAAAACGTTCTAAAAAATAAAATAAAAACAGGGAGCGCTGGTCCAGCACACCAGAACACCATGAAATCTGCAGAGCCGCGCGCAGCCACGTTGGACATGAGTTTAATTCGCTCGTGACAAATTCATTCATTTCCTCAATGTTTCTGTCATGAGTCAGTGGAGGATGAAGCGATCACTTGACTTTTGGCAAAAAAACAAAAGAAAAGTCCAGATCAGGGATGAAGAAGGGGAATTTAATACATTTGTGTCACATACAAAACAGTTTTGCATCGCTTTGCAATTATTTCAACGAGAACCTGCGCGGCCGCTGCGGGCTGACAGGGGGGGGCGTGGGTTAGGAGCGTGAGAAGTGAGAAGCTCTGTTTTTATTGGCTGGTTAACGGCGGGTCACTGTGGTTTTTAGAAATGCTTTTAGAGAAGCAAGGGGACTATAGTTTTTTTAAGAGACTACTTTGTCTAACATCAGTCTGTCAGGAGAGAGTGACAGAGTGAAGAAATATGTTAAAAATATATTTTTAGAAAACGTACAGACTGCACTACAGAACTGCAGACTGCAGCTTTAACCATCTGGTGCAGCGGGTTTGGATGTTGTCAGCATACCTGTCAAGTTTTGGATTTAAAAATAAGGGAAATTTTCTGCCGGGTACTCCGAGCCATCCCACTACCCAACCAAAGTCCAGGACCCCTTACATTTTAAGACAGGTTTACAAGAAATCTAAAATAACTACCTATCAGCCACTTACAAACCAGTTATGTTTGTGTGTCTATCTAACATTCAAACCTATTTTGTGAAAAGGATTAGTTGCTATAATTTAAAGGGAATGGAAATGTTTGTTAAACCTAAGTTTAGAACCAGTTTAAAGGGTAGGTCTACTACAATAAGAGGAATTGATCTTTGGAATGGACTAGAGGACAATGTAAAAATGTGAAGTCCATACTAATATTTAAGAAAATGATTAAAACTATTTTATTGAAGAGTTACATTTAAGTTGATTCTAATATAACAAATTATATTAGATATTTTGATGTGACTGTATATCTCTGATGAGACTGTATTATTTTGTATTACAAATAAGTATATTTATGTTTGAATTGATAGTTTGAATTGATTGTTTGATAAGGAGCAGATATGATAAGAAATGTTTTCTTCTTCTGCTTCCTTTCATTTTATGTTATGTTTAATTTTTCTTTTTAAAAAATTGTCATTGTTTTTAATATGAAATGAATAAAATTATACAATACAATGTGATCACAATCTGATAGGCCTACCTTTGTGCTTGACAGATTTTTCATGCAGTCGGACACTGCGGTAAAGTTAGTTTTACGTTGGAAGTTGGATATTCGAGCTCCGTGGCTTCAGGGGTGCGTTGCTCTCGTCAGTCCGCTTCATGGAGTCTGATTTCGGCAGTCTGACGGACACCGTTCCTTCCCCCATGAGACACTAAAGTCGCAGTTACAAATCTTACAAAACGCGTAATTGTGCCCCCCACCCTACTCTTCTTTTAGGAAAAGTAAATTTGCTGTCCCATTTTTCAAGATATTTACACGAAGTCTTAACTTTTTTGGCAGGGACACCTTTTCTCTCGTTATATTCATCCATTTCTGATGTGTTTTTCCAGGTTCCGCTGCCAGCACAAACATCGCGAGAACTTCCACCGAGGCTACTGCAGGTGGCAGTTCTCCCGAGGCTAGTGACATAATTCAGAGGCACTGGAATGTTTTTTTTTTAAAGAATATTATAATACGGGAAATTTCCGGGAAAATAATAATTCGGGATGACGACGAAAAAGAGGGGTAAAATACTGTAGTTTCCCGGCCAAAACGGGAGACTTGACAGGTATGGTTGTCAGTCCATACAATGGGCGCTATCAACTGTTATAATCCCCATATATAGCGGGGAAACTGTCCAATCTACCTCCTAGCATGTTTAAAAGAACGTTATCAGCATTGTTATCGCTGTGAGTAGGCAGTGTGTTTCCGTGAACCCGGAAGTGTTGTGTTTTTGTTTTTTTCAGCTTATGTAACCGTTTTCCTAAACCTAACCTTAAACCTGACCCAGAGGACCAACCCTAAACCTAACCCCCTTACCCTTGTGCCTAAACCTAACCAAGACCCTAAACCTAACGCCAGAGGCTTTACTATAAACTTTAACACGTAGCTAAAGACTGAGCCTGCTGTCATCGCTTGTAACAGTGATAATGTACCTTTAAACCTCCTAGGCGGTACAGGAGGGGCAATCTGACCGCTACGTATGGGGATGATAATAACTGACAAGGGCCATTTTGTGGTTGATAACATCCGAAGCGGGTGTCCTTACTCTCCAGGGTTGCTGCTCCCTCACTGGCACATGTGATGACAACAGTCTCTTTGTAAATAAACACTGTAAACATACTGTATCTTGGTATCAGTTCTCTTCCGTGTATCTGGGTGTAGCTACAATTGTTACAGGTGGCCGTTACGATGATATGAGCAGAACTCTTTGAACTGAATTGAGAAAGCCCTTTGGATAGAGGGCGAAACGTTTTCTGTAACAAATAAAGTCCAGTTGTTTCTGTATTGAACGCCTTTTTTTATTTTATCATGTCCTGGACGACTGAGAATCTGAGCAGAACTCTTGTTATTCTGCAGGTGAGATTAGCCAGCTGTGAGCTCCTCCTCTCAGGTATCTCCTCAGCCTGTGACAGAATCAGATGGAGAGCTGTGCACGGAACCCACACAGACAGGTGGGGCAGTTGAGAAACGTCCCGATGGGCTCGTACCTGAGCTCCGACCCCACCACTGTTCCACCGTGCTGCAGGGAAGTTGTTTTACCGCCGTCGGTCAGCTGCGGGCCGATCCATGCTCTCCGCCCGTCTGTAAAGCCGGCTTCTCGTAAAGCTGCGACTGTTGGAGACCAGCTTCCAAACTGAGTCTCCAGAAGGCCCCGAAGCCTTTCTCGGTCCCTGCGTTCCTTCTTGAGAAAGCTCCTCGGATGAGAAGCGAAACGTCTTCTGTTACAAATAAAGTCCAGTTGTTTTGGTCTTGAACTTTTTTCGTGTTCCTTCTTGCACGTTGTGGCTCAAGTAGATTTGTGTCGTTTTGTCTCGGCTGCTCAGAGAGTTGTTGCGTCACCCTTCTCGGTTCAGTTTCTGTAACTCTGGAGCTCCGGTGGTTTTCTGACTCCTGCAGGAGCTCTGCCCTGACAGAAAACATCCGAGGCTGCAGCCCCGACCGTCCAGGAATAAAAACCCACCAGATCATGAAGAATGTTCATTAGAACTGGAAGTGGGCACTATGGGGGCGATGAAATGTTGTGCACAGCCCATAGAGTTCTTCAACATGGTCAGGAACGCTCCGAGCTCCATGAGTCTGTAACTGATTCTCATAATTTTGAGCCTCCAGCTGTCCAAGCTCAGGGAGACACTTGTCTAAACAATGCACCACCGTCCTTCAGTCGCCCTTTTGACTAGGGATGCACCGATCCACATTTTGTTGCTTCCGATCCAATCCCGATACTTAAATCTGTGTATCGGCCGATACCGATCCAGTTCCGATATCATCATTATCATTGATTTCATATGAGGTTGTGATAATCTCCTCTCAAGTACAATGTGTACTTGGGACATTACATAACCGCTGACCGGTCTGATGACAGGGACATTTACAGGCAGCGTTGTATGCAATACGTACAAGCTAATATGCTTCTTCAGAAGTTGTCTATGTGCTCAGTGTCTGTAGAAACTGCACTCTTTAAAACATATTGTAATCCAATGTACTGTATACTGCACACCTGTGGCGGCATTACAGAAAAGCAGTATGCATAAACTACAGGTGGCATACAATGATGGCATAAGGATGCTGCTTAAGGTGCCGCGATGGAGTAGTGCCAGTCAGATGTTTGTAAATGCCAACGTACCAACTTGTGCTGTGCTTCGAAACCTTATGAAGTTGCTAAATTTCATCGTAATTATGGAAAATGAAGGATTTCTTACGATGAAGTTTAGAAATTTCTCGGTAAACATTTGAGCTCCGTGGCTTCAGCGGTGTGTTTTTCTTGTTCAATCTGGAGCGGGCGCTCTGATTTCAGTCAGCTGCTCTCAGCCTGTCCCTCCACCGAGACGGAAACGTGGCTGGCCGGGTCGGGATGCTTGTGTTTTGGTTCAGTGAGAGTGGCGTCCCGCTGAAGCCCCGGAGCTCGAATGTCCAACGTAAAACTAACTTCACCACGGTTTAATGTGGCGCTATGGCTCTGCAGACATTGCACGTTGCTGTCTTGTGGTGTTTAGTGTAAAATACTTCCACACAGCGGACATGTTATGATGAAAAGCTGGCTAGCTGTTAGCTAAGATGCTACTCACTCAGTCCTCACGCTGTAGCTGGCTGCAAACTATGAAATGGATTTCCTGAATGTGAGGCGGGTCTTGTTACTCTGGGTTCATGAGACACGCCTCCGTTCAGGAAATCCATTCCATATCTTGAAGCCAACGTGCATCATGGATCGGAAAATATCGGCAGGTTGGATCGAAAATCCAATACGTAAATTAGGCTGGTATCGGAGGCCGATACCGGATCGGCCCCATCCATACTTTTGACTCAAAGCAAGAAGCTCATGAACTCATTCGGCTCAAGTCTTCACTGAACCGTCACCGAAGGCCCAGAAACCTCCCACAGATACAGCAAAACTCTGCAGATTGAGACGACCCAAAACAGATGTGGTAACCATGGCGACAGCATCGTCCCAGCAGGGCTCACCTTCGGAGCACAGAGATGGTGCCATCACGGTCGAAGTTTAGTTGTTGGAACGTTCGGCTGATGTGCAGAAAACGGCAGGAAAACATGTTTAGTAGAAATTAAACGAGTTCAAGCATCATGACGGTCTTTTCCAGATTTCCATGTTTAGTTTCCGTCATGGCGAACGCCATCTTCCTGTGACGGAGGCCCAACAGGAACACCAGGAAGGTGTGCCCTTTCAGATGTTCTGCTGCAGAATCATGTCAAAACAAGGAATGTATTACTCTGCATGGGCTAAAAATGATTCGGCTGTTCTCCTTCAGAGCTGCACGTTAAAAACGGCTGAAAGCTTTTCATTATTTTTGGCATGTCTTTAGAGTTTCCTGATGAATTTTCGGCTGTTTGATGAAGCTGATCAAGTGCTTTAAGCTGATAAAACTCTCTTTGTTCCAGTGAGGTTGTGTTTCCCACCAGCTTCATATTGTGTCTGAAAGTGAGGAGCTTCCAGCTGTTCCTGCAGCTGTGGAAAGCAGAGTTCGGCTGCAGAGGAGCGCCTTGTTCAGCAACGCCTAAAGAAAGGTTAAACGACGTATTTTAACCCAAGCTCTCATTTCCTGTTCCTCTGAGGACAATCATCTCCAGGTGAGGCTCGTACAGCGGCTTCTTGTTTACAGCGTTGCATCGCCGATTCTCCCAAATCAGCCGATGATGCCTTCAAATTCATCTCACAGCTAAATATCCACTGTTACTTCTGCTCCATCAACAAATACAACCAACTTTGTCATTGAGTTTTACAGCGTGATCACAACACGTGCATTGTAGTGAAAAGTAGCAGAACAGTAGCTGAAAGCTAAAAGTTGCTTAAGAAAACCAAACCAGTAGCTGAAGCAGATTTTTAAAAGATCTTGTGCATTTCTATGGGGAACAGATTTGTAAATAAAAGTTAAACATTTTCAAAAGTATAGAAGTTTCTAAAACTAAAAGTTCGAGCAGCCGTCTCCTGAACAAGCTGAACGTTTTGACGTAAGAACAGCTAAAACAACTCCAAGTGTGCAGATGGAGTTAGATTGTAAAAACATTTTAGATCATCTTTCAAACGTGCTTTATTCACATCAAAACAGATGATGAAGAACATATTTAGTTTAGGAATTACATTTTTAGCGTAGATAAATGTTTAGTTTGGAAAATAAATAATTAGCTTGGACAACAAATATTTAGTTTGGAAATTAAATGTTTAGTTTTAAAAATAAATATTTTGCTTGGAAATTAAATATTTAATTTACAAATAAATATTTAGTTTACAAACTAAATACTTACCTTGCAAGCTAAATATTTTGTTTACAAGCTAAATATTTAGCTCCACACAAAATATTTAGTTTAAAAACTAAATATTTAACTTGAAAGTTAAATATTTTGTTAAATATTTAACTTTCAAGTTGAATATTTAATTTATAAGCTAAATATTTATTTTCAAAACTAAACATATAATTTCCAAACTAAATATTTAATTTCCAAACTAAACATTTAAAGGAGAAATGTAATCAAATCTGAAAAAATCGATATAACAAGAATTTCATATAGTAAACAACACACATAAACATACTTAGTATGCTTTTTTCAAGTCAGTAGCTTAAAGAAATAGTTTTTTTACATTTTTCCTGCTACATGCCGAAGTGCAGTGATTTCTGTAGTAATTTTCTGGACGCACTTTTATGACACAATTAAGACCTCCTTTGCTATCTTACAATAACACTGAAGCTATAAACCCATCATTACTGTCCTCTTGTCTGTCATTTAAAATGGAAGCAGAAGACTTTTTTGAATCTGAAGGATATCACTTTAGTTTGTCAAAAACAGTTTGGTGATTTAGTGCATTAATGGGCATTTCTATCCTGGAAATACGAATAGCCGTGCGTTAGCCGCCGCATGCTAACGTTAGCATGCTAGCGCCGTATGCTAACGTTAGCATGCTAGCGCCGTATGCTAACGTGGAAGTGGGGGTGTTGAAAATGTCCTGAAACAGTTACCAATGTCTTGTTAAGCTCTGTCTTCCCCAGAACATAGTAGGATCTAAAATGATTTTTAAAGATGAAGGAGCAAGTTGAAACATGCTGTCTCCCTCCTTGCTAGCAGGCTCCATTGGGAGCTGCCTGGCTAACTAACTACGGTGGCCCTACATGGCCAAAATTCTACAGCGGCCAAATGCACAGGAGCGGTAAAAATACAATATAAAATTTTAAAAAAGTTTTTAAATCGATTTTGGGGCTTTTAGAATCTATTCTGAATTGCCAGGACTAAGAATCTTGATTCTTTAAAAAATAGATTATTTTTGCTGCATCCCTAATAGACCTTTTACCAGTTGACGTCATCACGCACAGCTCGCCTGAAACGAGCGTTCTGATTGGACGGCAAAAAGCCCTAACCGGATTCAGGGGCTAAGCAAGGGGTCGATGAGCTTCGTAATGATAGCGAGTTGTAATTTAGAAGCTTGTTTTCTTAAAATAGTGAACAACCGCTGGTCAAAATGCCTGAACATTGTGCCGCGGACACGAGAGGAGGAAACCGCACGCCCATACACATTGTCTTAGACAGGGTTGCTTTTTTGGCTACAGATGAACCGTGCGCGCGGGGCTGCCTGCACCTTCACCCAGCCAGGAGCCACTAAGTCCCGGCTACACCTGATCCAGTGCGCCCTGGAGGTCCAGAACCGGCTGGACCCAGCTAGGAGCCACTAAGTCCTGGCTACAGATGAACCGTGCGCGCGGGGCTGCCTGCACCTTCACCCAGCCAGGAGCCACTAAGTCCCGGCTCAAAAAATCATGCATTTACTGGTAGCTTAATGATTTTAGAAGATTCGGTTAACGGTTGGCTTATCAAACGTTTTGACATTCCACTCACCTGCTCTTCAGTGGGGCCGAAGGAAGAATCTCCTTGCATGTCGCAGGTCGAAACAGGCAGAAACCCCACACACGCAGCGGAGACCGAAGAACAACGCGGTCTCGTCGAACTAGCTAGCTGCTGCTAGCTTAGCAGCTGTCCAGTAGCATTCCGCTGCGGGAGATCGTTCTCCGCCCTGTCTGTTTCCCATATCCAAGATGTAATGTAGGAACGTAATCCACGGAGCTTGGATCATTAATGTCCATGCCAGATAAAAAACGCACACACGTTGATGCTTCGTGCCGGGGTGAAATCCTGCCTGTACCGGCCGGCGGTGGTACGGGTTTGCTCCACATCTTCCTTCTTTTAGTCGCTCTACTCGACTTTCCCAGAGGGACGTTGTAAAACGAACAAGTCTCACCTTCTTCTTTTACTCGTTGAAGTTGCCTGGAACAATTATAAACACAATAAAAGTCTTATTTCTCCATCGCGACCGTTGCCAGTAACGACAACGTACCCGTGCTTCCGGAAAATTCTGGAAAAATGCGAGTGCGCATGCGCGATGACGTCAACTGGTAAAAGGTCTATTGCTACACTCTGAAACCTTTTTGTCCACAACTAGATACACACACTAATATAACTGTATGAGGGACGACCGTTGCACTGCCTACGTCATATTCAGGGGATGGAGAGCAGGCAGGGGGAGGGGGGTCAAAAACACCAGATGAGAATTTCTTCACTTTGCAAAGTCTAAATTTGAGTTAGGATGACATTTTTAACTTGTGAAAATTTCTCAACAAGCTTATTTTATGCTTTTCATTAGACTACTATTAGCTTAAAAACACTTTTCATTTCTCCTTTAATTTCTAAACTAAATATTAATTTGTTAACTAAATATTTAGCTCAGAACTAAAGGTTTATTTTCCAAACTAAACATTTACTTTCTAAAATATATATTAAATTTGATAAATAAATATTTAGGTCAAACATAAATATTTAACTTGCTAGCTAAATATTTAGCTTGTTAGCTAAATATTTAACTTGAAAGTTAAATATTGGTTTATAAATTAAACATTTAGCTTGGCCATAAACGTCGCTCCAGAGTTAAAGACGTGATTCAAAATTATACATTTATACGGCCAAAACATATTAACTTATTTTTTATTATCTCATTTAATACATAATTTGCTTCTCCATGTTTTATTTAGCAAATAAAAGTCCAACATTTTATAATATTAGATAGAGGCTAGCCTGTATAAATAAAGGTTGAATGAATGAATGAATGAATATTCTCAGAATTAGTCTCGGTTTTTTTACACATCAGCTTTATTCTGTCAAAGTGGGGGCATGGTGGCGCAGAGGTTAGAGAGGGTGGGCCTGTGATCGGAGGGTTGCCAGTTCAACTCCCAGACTGATAACATCAAAATATGCATGGGAAAGGTGAAGCATCCACTCCTGCCTCTGAGCCCTTAACCCCCACCATCTGCTCCCCCCGGGTGCCCTAGATGGCAACTCTCTGCTCCACACAGAGGGCTGTGGTAGCTCGGTGGTCTGTGGTTGAATCAGGAAGGACATCTGGAGTAAAAACAATCACCAAGTCTTCGTGTGAGTTAGTTCACTGTGGTGACCCTGAAGCAGGAGCAGCCGAAAGAAGAGAAAATTACTCTGCTGAAGTGGCTTTAAAAAGTCAGCATTGTTTAAATCAGTGGTTCCCAACACTGGTCCTTGAGGAACACCATCCTGCATTTCTCTGCTCCAACACACCTGATTCAGTGATTTAATTATGTCAGGTGTGTCAAAGCGGGGAAACAACTAAAACATGCAGGCTGGTGTTCCTCAAGGACCAGTGCTGAGAACACTGGTTTAAATGAAGTCACTTCAGTCAGTGAGTTTTGCTTTAAATAAAATACATGATTAAAGTATAAACAAATCTTGACAACTGATAGTTCAGTTCTTGTTTTAGCAGCATCCAAACTTCATCAGCGTTAAAACGTTTCGTTGGTAAATATCTGAATCTGTTGTTGCATGAATCAGCTCATTTTGTTTGGTTTGGTCTCTTCGCCGTGATACGATTTATCTGCTGCTTTCTTTTTTCTACAACCGAGTGGCTCACCCCACCATGGCGTCAGTAAAATCTCATTGACGAAGCAGCTAAAGTCAAACAGAACTGACGTTCTAACCCGGTCCATTGAGTCTTTGTGTGTTAGGGGTGCAGGAAAAAAATGATTTTTTAAAAAGAATCTAGATTCTTAGTCCTGGCGATTCAGAATTGGTTCTAAAAGCCCCAAAATCGATATATATATTTTTTACATTAAAACCCAAAAGATAAAGAAAATAAAACCATATCTCATAGTATATGAAAGAATACATAAAATGAAAGGTGGCAGAAAGAAGAAGAAATCTTATTTTATCTGCCCCTTTTTTCAAAAACAAAACAAGTTCAAACAATCAATTCAAACAATAATCTTCTATAAGTAACAGAGCAAAAAGCTAACCTAATACTGGTTATTTAAGTTACAGAATTTAATGCATTCCTGTATTATTTGTTCCTATTTTTGGTATAAATATCAAACGATGCAAAAAAATTGATACAATAAGGAACCTAAAATTATTGTTTTAAATAAATGTTCTATTTGTTTACATTGTTGTTTATTCTTTTCAGCTTAATTTAGGACCATTTTAATGAAAAAATCGTTTCTGAATCAAAAATCGTTTCTGAATCGAAAAATCGATTTTTAATCGAATCGTAACACCAAAAATCGAATCGATTCTCCAGTCACTGAGAGATTCGCACCCCTAATTAATAAGTTCCTGGTGTCACTCTTTTTTCTTTAATTTGCCTCCTAATCACTCAATGAAGGCTCTGAGTCACAGAAGTGATTGGAATAGTTTGTGGTCTGCTACCGTTTGCAGCTGCAGTTCTGTGGATACCAGAAATCTCTGCTGAGTGAGTCACAGTCAGGAGCTTCAGACGGTACCGACAGGACGGGTTCGGACTCGTCAGCTCCTCAAACAGACAAAGAGCAACTGTAACTTAAACGTGCAGTTGGGGTGGTTGGGTGCTGCGAGCGTAGCCAACGTTCAGGCTGGCATTAAAACGCCTCTAATCGGATCTGGAGTCAGAAGGCCCAACAGAACCGATCTGCTGTGGATCGCAGGACCACGTTCAGCTCCAGAACTCAACACGTCTTAATAAAGTCCCAAGCAGGTTTTATGGTTTTGGAGCAGCATGTTTGTGGGAAAACCTGCTCCGTTCTCCATCAAAGGGACTAAAACCCAGTTCTGTTTGGGGTTCTGGAGCTGGTACTGGTCTGCAGAGGTTGTTGGAGAACGGTACCCGTTCCCGGCGACCCAGGAAGGACAAACTGGATGAGAACATGAATGGACGGCCGTTCAGCCCTGGAATTTTTTTTTTACTGCATTTCTGTTTTCTCTGTAGCTCCGGAACGATCAGGCCAGTTATTGGTACCTGAACCGGTCTGCTGGGACCAGAACTTTAATAGTTCCTCCTCTGTCAGCACGCTGCTCCCGTTCCACAAGCACAAATCAAAAATATGCTTTGTTTCTGAACCAAATAAAGCTTTTAATTAAAAGTTTTGCTTCCATTTTACTCCCTTTAGCTCATGTTTAGCTACTCTCTGCTGCCCGCTAACATGCCCCCCTTTGGATAGCATTGCTAATTTTAGCATTTAGCTACCATTTTATTTCTAATTCTAATTAGTGTTTTGCTCCTTTGGCCATTTTTGGCTTCTTGTGCCATTTTAGCTACCGTTTTGCTCCTTTCAGCTACTGTCCCTCTTTTTAACTTAAACATACAGGTTCAGCAGATTTCAGGAGCCCCTCGGTGCCCGTGCAGTGTAAATTTTACACACAAAGCAGGTCCTCTTGTTGTTTTTCAGGATTTGATCTCAAGTTTTGCCTCAGATATTTAATAAAATACAAATAATCAGCTGTTTAGGAGCTAAAAAGATGAAATCCATCATTTCTTGGTCGTGTAAACGTTTTCAGATCGAGACGATGACACACTGATGGATGTCAGTGATTCTGTTTCTGTTTACTTGGTACCAATCCTTGAAGTATCCCACAGACCTGCCCTGGACCTCGGCACCCCACCTGTGTTTAAACCAGGTCCAGGACCTGCAGAGCAGGAACCTCTACCCAGGGGTCTTCAACCTGTGGCTCTGGGGCTGCATGCGGCTCTTTAGTCCCTCGTCTGCGGCTCTTTGAAGCTTTGACCAAAACTTACAGTAAATGTATTGTTTTGTTTTGATACCCACAAGAAAAAAGACTAGTTTTGGCTGTTTATTTGTAAAATTTCTGCAAATGTTTGAACAACATACAGTATTCGCCGTTGTATTATACGCTCCTGTGTATAATACGCTTTGTCCAATTATTGCCAATAAACCAGAAAAAAACGTACATAATACGCTTCGGTGTTTAATACGCATCTATTATGCGTCACCGCTACGCGACGCGTCAGCGCCTCATTTGCCCTGCTTAAAATGGCGGCGACAGAAGCGAGCGAGTATGAAGAACTTCACAAGGAAACACGGTAAAAACAATTATTTCTTTGCGAGAAAAAAAATATTTCTTAGCTGACTTTATAGCAGACGGGCTCCTGAGCTTAACCAAACTAACGAAATGTTCAAATCAGCTGGATTTAAAAAAGTAGTTTGCCGATTTGTATGCAGGCGGGTCGGACCGGACGCTTTCTTTCTTTAAATTTAGCTAAATAAACGCTTAAAAATATATATTTCTTAGCTGACTTTATAGCAAACGGGCTCCTGAGCTTAACCAAACTAACGGAATGTTCAAATCAGCTGGATTTAAAAATCCGCGGTGTGGTTTATGAGTTATCTTGCTAACAAAAACAGCGAACCTCACAGCTAAATGCAGCTACATCCAGAGCAGGGGGCGGGCAGCGACAGAGTCAGTCCGACCAGAGGAGGCTTTTTTCGGACACATGAGCTAGAAACGGTCTGGAAGTGTCTCCCTAGCGGACAAAAGTGGTACTGCACCATTTTTTGCCCAAAATGAAAAACAGCGATATCAGAGCGAAAAATGGGTCTAAAAATATGGGGAAAAATCCATAGATAATACGCTTCGGTGTTTAATACGCAGGACATTCAAACGAGTAAAGAAACCGCGTATTATACACAGACGAATAATACGGTAACTATTTTTTTGCTTTATTACTTCAAAGTGGGATGTTTACCGTATTTTCCGGCGTATAAGTCGCTCCAGCGTATAAGTCGCATCAGTCCAAAAAAGGATCATAAAGAGGGAAAAAAAACATATTTGACTCGCTTTGGCGTTTAAGTCACATTTATGATGCGCCTATAAAATATTAAAATGTCACCCGGTCAGAAAAGCCCCTCCTGCCTCATAATGGCCCATGGGCCACCTGTTGATCATTTGTAGCAGGTTTTGTGGCTCCGGACTCTTTTTTTATTTAGCGAGGGAAGGGGCAGAAATGTCTCTGTGATAAAAAGGCTGCAGACCTCTGCTCTAAAAGAACCTGAACTCACAACAACTGGCAGTGTTCTCCTGCCAGCCTCAGCTCCTCCTACTCCTGCTCCTCCTCCTGCAGATGAAACATTTCAGAGAAAAGATAGTTTGTCAAATATATAAATATAATGTAAACTTATAAATTTTCCTTCAGACGTGTGTGATGTGTGCAGCCGGGTCATGGAAACAAAGGGCCCGGCTGATGTCATTTCCTCTGGGAGGCCCGGGACAAAAGAAGCATGGGACGTACTGATCCCTGCAGAAGATGGATTCACACAACGTCTCCGTCTTGTGTGCACTCTGTGGGAAAAGGCATTCAGGGGGATGTGCACGTGGGCCAGAGCCATGCGGAGGTAGGATTTAGTCTGTTTGAGGAGCTTTGTGCTGCTGCTTGCTGCGACATCAAGACATGTTTCAGAGTCAGGCGTTGAGTTGAAACAAACAGAGGAAACGTGCACGGGTGTGGCTCCAGGAACCTGCAGAGCCGTTCTCGTGTTCCATAAAACAAACAGCTGAGAACCAGCAGAGCCGTTCACCTCATCTCTGTGCACGGAAAGGTGAGCTCACACTGCCGGTCCGGTTCAGGGCGGGAAAGAAGCAGTGGTGATTTTTACAAACACTGAAAAAATAAAAAAAATAAAAGAATGCTCATAAACCTGAACATTGTTGGTGAAAAATAACCTGAATTTACCGCTACAGGTACATGGTCAAAAACACAGAAATCTGAATTATTGTGTGAACGTTTATGAAGCGTTCACACTAATGTGATCAGTTTTTCTTAAGTACATTTTTCAGCATCGTTCTCGTCCCGCAGTTTTCACCTTATTTCAACAAATCATAAATCAAAACGTTCAGCTCGTTCAGGACAATCTTGCTGCAACTTTTGGAATTAATGTTTCTTTAGCTTTTTGAAATATTTAGCTTTTTCTGCCATTTTTTCCTCATAGAAAAAGAATTGAGCTCATTTTACACCCTTCAAATCTTTAGATGTGTTTACAACCTTTAACTGCTCCTTTCACATTTTGTTCTGCTTCAGCTTCTTTCAGCTTCCTTCTGTAAATTTAAACTTTTTTCACCTATTTTCAGCTAATTTCACCTTATACTCCTTTCAGATTCTTTCTGCAAGTTACAGCATTTTCTGCCATTTCAGCTACTATTCAGCTATTAGCCTATATGCTAATTTCAACTTTTTCAGCTTAATTCAGCCAAAATATGCTCTCTCCACTTCCTTCTGGTAATTTAAGCTTCTTTATGCTTTTTTAGCTACTTTCAAGCTATTTTTTTCTTCTAATTTCAGCTTTTTCAGATCACATCCATTTCTTTCAGCTTTTTCCTTCTAGTTTCAGTTTTTTTCTGCTCTTTCAGCTACAATTTAGCTCTTTTGATGCTAATCTGTGTTTTTTCAACTAATTCCACATATTTTTGCTTATTTCAGCTTTTTCCAATTCCGTCTGGTATTTTAAACAGTCTTTATGCCTTTTCAGCAAATTTCAGCTACTTTTTAGCTAATCTAATTTTTATGCTTATGGGATTTGTTTTTTTTTTTACCCAATTACATGTACCAGTAATCAAATATGTATTCTTTCTGCTTTCTTCTGCTGATTTAGGCTGATTCTTGCATTTCAGCTGCATTTCAGTTTTATTTTTTTAGCTCATTTCAGCTTTTTTTCAGCAAGTTCTTCATCAATAAGTATTCACACTGCATTTTCATAGGAAATGCTATTTCTCTAGTTATATTTAATTTAAACTTTTTTCACAAGGGAAAGATTTTGTTATTGGTCATTTTTTACAGTTACAGACTCCTATGGGACCAGAATTTGTGAGGAATGCTTTCTAATTGTGGAAGATTTTTATGCAAAATGTTTGTAGTAAAAGATTCATATAGATAAAGATCCTGTCTCCTTGTAACAGGCTTAATAAAACCAGAAAATAAGGAGCAGTCATTACCAGAAGAGTGTCTGAGAGCCTCACAGACAAACTCAATATATTTTTTTACAATACTGTAAGTGGAATCCCTGCAGCTAAAATTCTTCAAACTCTTTGAGTTTCCATCGTGTTGATTCTGGAAGCGATCAGCAACATTGACACCTCACCGCTTCTGTTAGCCACGTAGCATTCGGCGCATGCAACAGCATAATAAAACAAAGACATTTAATATCAGCTGGAATTCAGGTCGGCGCACAGATCGTGCAAATCTTTGTCTGTCGTCCCATCCCTCCATAATCATCCGTGACAGTAATATTCCAGCAGATATAAATCAGAAATTATCAGCACCAGATTCGTCCAGACTGTTTCTTCACGCTGGTTATTCGTGCCAAAGTGAAGAAATTGGAAGTCTAAACGCTGTATCATCGAGTTTCACGCATCGGCCCTGCATTTAGCTGCTCTAACTTCACATTTGAGCCCAGCTGGGACCTGGATACCGACGGTACCAATCAGCTTTGGTGCCTTCTTCCCCAGAAGTCCTCCATCCAGGATCGTCCAACTGCAGCCCTCACAAGTGTCCCTCCGATTGGACAGGCGGTTGGCAGACGTCCTCGCTGGCTTGTCGCAGGCAAACAGGAAATCTGGGAGGGATGAAGGACCGTCTCGTGCCAAGTGTTTGTGTCTCAGACAGATATGGGTCAGAGCAATTCATTAATTATGTAAATACATTAATCAGCTTAATATTTCTGCCTCTCTGCTTGCTGCTTTCAGTCTCCGGCTCATCGCAGGCGACGCTTCCCAAACGCGTCAGGATTTACGAGGAGCCCTCGAAGCCAAACACGCTCGGCCCAGTTGGCTCCAGGCCTGCGCTCGTTACCTTTCCCCACAACCTCCAACGGTGGCTCTGAAGTGGACGATAAGCAGAGGAGGGAGGCCCGTTAGCCTACGGGCCGCACGGGTCAAGAAAACATTTACAGAAACTTCATCCTCCTGACGCTTCACGGAGAAGCGCCTCGACTCTTTGAGCCGGTGACACGGTGTAAATCCCACAGTCTGAAAACACACACACACACACACATACGCACACACACACACACCCGGGAGGATTGTAGGATATTTCACCTTACAAGGGTCTTAAAACATGAGGATACAGAAGTCTGGCAGGAGGACTGGGGAGGTTTCGCCCAGGCTTGTCACCCCCGACTTGTTGAGAGGAATCCAGGGTTTTATTGGGACTTGTGTGGAGATTTCAGGAAACTTTCATGTTGAGGAAATTACAGTTACCTCGATAGACAAAACCATTTATCAAATTTGTCTACTTGAAGTTTTTCACATAAATTATGAGCCAATAGCTCAAAGAGAGCATGTTCCAGACAGACAGAAAGGTATAGAGGGGTGTTTAACTGTGGAATTAAAACTTCCTTTACTCAGTACATGTCACTACATAACCGTCACTAATGGTGTACCACAAGGCTCAGTTTTAGGACCCACTATTTTTACAATGTATATAAGTAATGTAGGTCAGAACATTCATTGTGTCTATACAGATGATACAGTTGTTTATTGCCAAGCTAATACAGTTGCAAGGTTTTCCAGTCTGAATTTCACAAAATTCAGTCAGACGTTGTTCCATCTCAAACTGGTGCTAAAAGCTGATAGAACCAAAAGGATGTTGTTTTCAAACAGAACGTTGGTGCCAGCAGTTCTTCCTCCCATCTCATCCATGCATGGTGTTCCTAATGAGTTTGTGGATCCTTACAAATATTTGTGATTTTTTGTTGTTGATGCACATCTCTCTTTTAAGCCTCGTGTTGAAAGCTTGATAAAGAAACTGGATTTATGTCATTCATTCATTCATTCAACCTTTATTTAGACAGGTTAATCCCATTGTTCATCATTGTTAATCCCATTGAAATTAAAACTGGGTTTCCTTTGGATGAGGGATGAAATGTCTCAGAAAAAAAAGATGACCTGACTGAACATTGTTGTATTTTTACCTGGATTACTGAGCATGAACTTTTGTGTAAAACTGAGTTTCTTTGTCAGAAATAGATCTTAACTCTGAATGCCAGGAAACACCTTGAAGCTGCTACTTTCCGACCAGCCATCGATTATGGTGACATTATTTACATGAATACCCATGCCAGCTGCTTGCAGATGTTGGATGCTGCCTATCACGGTGCACTAAGATTCATAACCATCACTGCACCTCATTGTTCAGTTGGTCATCATTATCTACAAATAGGCTCTCACACTGGTTCATCTTCATCTATAAATCACTCCTTGGTCTGCTGCCTTCTTATATCTCCTCCCATATGTCATGCTGTCAGTGCAGTTACAGCGTGCACTCTCGGGACATCATTACCTGCAGCGCTCCCTCAGTGCGGACCAAACTCAGCAAAAAGGACTTTTTCTACTCCTGTAACCTGGAACACCTTGTAAAAAGAACTGAAGCTGTCCACCTTAATTTCTTTAGGGGATTTTAAATGTCTGGGAATCAGACCTAAGGCTGCATTATATTCCAACTTTCAAAAACATATAATGCAGCTTTAGTTCTGATTTCCAGACGGTTCACAGCTGATGAGAACAGAGGAGCCGCTTCTGTGAATTAGACTAACAAAGACCTTAAGAAACCCCTACTGTTAAGGTGTGATGTGTGATTCGTCAATTTACATAGGATGTGTGTTGTTATCTCAGCTTGTTATAACCTCACTCTCACACAGCCTGCTCTTTGAATTGAGAAAGCCTTTTGGATGAAGGGCCAAACGTCTTCTGATACAAATAAAGTCCAGTTGTTTTTGTATTGAACGCTTTTTCTGAGTCCTGAATAAAGACTCAGGATCTGCGGATCTCAAACTTTTCTGCCTCCCTGCAGCGTCCGAGCTGAACTCCTGACCTCGTTTCAGAAACGGCAGCAGCTTTGCAGCTAAAGCCATAACAAAGTCTGAGTTTTCTGCCAGGATCAGCTGTTTTCCGCCTCGGACGGGAACAAAACTACCGGAGCCGACTCTTTTTTGTTGACTGCGTTGAGCTTGTTGTTCCGGCACCGTCTGGCGTGTCCCAGTCTGAGTTTTGCTTCTTGACAGTTTCAGAGTCAGAGTCAGAGAGTCTTTATTGTCATTTGCACCGCATGTGGTACATGAGATCACATCAATGCTTACACGGAACTTCACCAGATTATCTGAAGGATATTCTCATTCCATACTCATCCACCCGTTCGCTGCGGTCACAGAACAGCAATCTCCTTCACATTCCGAGAACCAAATTAAGGACCATGGGAGACCGGGCTTTCAGTGTGGCTGCCCCCCGCCTGTGGAACTCTCTTCCTGAATGTCTAAGAGCCCCACAGTCTGTGGTTGACTTTAAGAGCGACTTGAAGACCTTTCTTTTCGACCAAGCATACTCTACCTCCTCATGATTCTACTTTTGATCTTAGCTGATATTGTTATTGATTTTAATTGTTTTATTATTTGTTTTATTGTCATTTAATTCTGTTGCTCCTTGTAGCACTTTGAGATTTTCATTAATGAAAAGTGCGTTATAAATTGAATTCATTATTATTATTATTATTATGTGATGAAAACGAGATTATGTACACGAGGTCCCAGTTACATCCAACAACAAATGAAAGAGAAAAACAGTAATAACATCTAGAACTAACTAAGAAACGCATCAACTAGTAATACACTAAGCTTAATATAGTGGGAATAAACAGCAGCACGAACATGAGTCTGCATGAGCAGATGGTCACAGATGAACACAGATGAATACAGCAACAAGAAAACAGATCAGCATCAGTATGATGTGATATTTTGCAGTGTTTATTTTATTTTATTTTTTTTATTTTTTTTTTATTCATGAGTCTAACAGCCTCAGGGTAGAAGAGGGTTTGCTCTATGATCCGGAGGAGACGACGCTCAACAAAGTTTTTTTTTAATTTTTTAGATGAAATGACTTTTCATTTTTGATCAAAGTCAAAAGCAGCGAGTTGGCGGCGAACATGTCCTGATCACCTGCTCTTGTTCGGCTGAACTGAAAACGTCTTCAGAAATCACAGTTTCTACAAAGAAAAACAAAAAACTAAAATTGTTTTTGCACCGAATAAAACATTTAGGAAGAAAAGTTTAAATGAACTGAAGCCAGAAGAGGAGGAGGCTTACGAACGCACTGCAGGAGAACAGGAGGTTCTGAGGACCCACCCCCTCCTCCCACCGTCTGTCTTCCCTGATATTACTTTAATTGAAGCTGTTTAATAATCTTGAAGTTATTTTGCCCTCAGCGTGCACCCATAAATCCCTATTTCTGTACACACACTTGAACAACACTTAACATTCCTCCATGCAACCTAATCTTTCATCTTCTCGTCCTCCCCTCGCCCCCTCACCCTCTCTGTCTCTCAGCCTCTCCTCCCTCTTCAGGTCTCCTGTCTGTCGGTCCCACCCCATCTGTCTGCCCGTCTCCGCCGTCTCTTTCAACTTCTTTTTTTGTATCCGTCTCCGTCTCTTCCAGTCCTCAGGTACGTTTTCTCGAAGATTTGCTGAGTGCTGCAGGTTTTAACGTTCCCCGTCGGGTCTTTGGCTCACGGCGCTCCTGAACAAGGCGAGGTCGGGCCTCGTGCCTTCATGCTGCAAAACACGTAAGAGGAGGTCATGTGAAACGGTCAGAGCTGACCGATGGTGGACGAACAACACGGTTGAATTGACGAGTCGACTCTAGGTCATCTCGGGAGTTTTTAAAATTTCACATCGACTAGTCGCAGTCGGTGATTGCGTCACGTGATCAGCGCCGGGCCGCTGGCTACAAAGCGGGTAGAAACTGATCAACGGTGTGGAAATATTTCACTATGAGATGATGTTTTTGTTTTATATAATACACTAAATAAAATAAGAACTGGTGCGCATCACCGGAGAATCTACCACCGTTTATTTTATTTGGTGGATTAAATAAAATCAATAACTTTAGCAGCTTAATAATAGTTTTGGTTTTCCTGTTACTTATTTGCAGTATGATAAATGGTAGGAGCCTAAATATACGCTCCGATGTTTGTTGTTCGATATTTTTTGTAAACAATGAATGGCTTTTTTTTTTTCAATTTAAATATTTTTTTTGCCTCGAGTTCCTATGACGTCATCAACTAGTCTGATTTTTTTTTATTGCCTCGAGTTCTTATGTGTCCATGTGTCGTTGTGTCCTTGGGCAAGACACTTAACCCTGAGTTGCTCCCGGTAGGACTGGAAAGCACCTTGCATGGTAGTCTGCCGCCACCGGTGTATGAATGTGTGTAGCATTCAATATACTGTATGTGTAGCACTTTGAGATTTTCAGTAATGAAAAGTGCGTTATAAATTGAATTAATTATTATTATTATTATTATTCTTATGACATCATCAACTAGTCTGATTTTTTTATTGCCTCTCGAGTTCTTATGACGTCATCAACTAGTCTGATTTTTTTATTGCATCGAGTTACTATGATGTCATCAACTAGTCTGATTTTTTATTGCCTCAAGTTCTTATGACATCATCAACTAGTTGGATATTTTTATTGCCTTGAGTTCTTATGATGTCATCAACTATTCTTATTTTTTATTGCCTCGAGTTCTTATGACATCATCAACTAGTCTGATTTTTTTATTGCCTTGAGTTCGTATGATGTCATCAACTAGTCTGATGTTTTTATTGCATCGAGTTCCTATGATGTCATCAACTAGTCTGATTTTTTATTGCCTTGAGTTCCTATGATGTCATCAACTAGTCTGATTTTTTAATTGCCTCGAGTTCCTATCACATCATCAACTAGTCTGATTTTTTTTTATTGCCTCGAGTTCTTATGACGTCATCAACTAGTCTGATTTTTTTATTGCATCGATTTCCTATGATGTCATCAACTAGTCTGATTTTTTTATTACCTCGAGTTCCTATGATGTCATCAACTAGTCTGATTTTTTTATTGCATCGAGTTCCTATGATGTCATCAACTAGTCTGATTTTTTTTATTACCTCGAGTTCCTATGATGTCATCAACTAGTTTGATTTTTTTATTGCATCGAGTTCCTATGATGTCATCAACTAGTCTGATTTTTTTATTGCCTTGAGTTCCTATGACGTCATCAACTAGTCTGATTTTTTATAGCCTCTTGAGTTCCTATGATGTCATCAACTAGTCTGATTTTTTTTATTACCTCGAGTTCCTATGATGTCATCAACTAGTTTGATTTTTTTATTGCATCGAGTTCCTATGATGTCATCAACTAGTCTGATTTTTTTATTGCCTTGAGTTCCTATGACGTCATCAACTAGTCTGATTTTTTTTATAGCCTCTTGAGTTCCTATGATGTCATCAACTAGTCTGATTTTTTTATAGCCTCTTGAGTTCCTATGATGTCATCAACTAGTCGACATCGATTATCTATCATCGTGTTGTGTCGTCGTTCAACCCCTACGAGGAACAGAGAACAGGTGAGGAGCAGCTAGCAAACAAAGAGCAGGTGTGTGGGGAGGGACAAAGAAACCATCCATCATTTGTTGTGGAGGGACCTGGATCTCCCTCTGCTCAACAACTGTTCAGAAGTTCAACGTGCACCGTGCACGTGCAATGACAGGTTTACGTGACCATGAATACTGGTGGATGGCTTGCAGGAATTTACGTTGATGGTGCCGTACGCGAGCATGGTCAACCTTTTTCACCAACTTGGTGTTTTTGTAAATGAGCCACGTCTCCCTCAGAATATTTGCTGCAGTGTTTTTAATCTGAGGAGATAAATTATGGGAAACAAAAATGTTAAATGTAGGCATAAGTACAATGTAAATAAAATGTCAGAGCAGTAGATTCTTCTCTTGTGTTATATTTTGCTGCTGGTATATAATTTATTAACAGTTAGGATTACAGTAATTGTAGAGATTATTTGATCCACTATGAGAAGGTGTTAATTATAAGACTGAGCTTATTACAGCTCATCAGACTGACAAAGTATTTTGGATAAAAGATGAAATGTTTCAACAAGTTTTTCTTTTTTTTACTTTTTGCACCCGTCCAGAGGACCTGACTTAACTTTGGTAGATTACAAAGCGTATTGGTTTTGAAATTTGCATTTATGCACATAAACAAACCTTTTTGTAAAGCTGAGTGTCC
>JBBPBX010022578.1:0-41279 GCA_038048925.1 Garcialebias charrua
CGTCATCTTGAACACACAAGTGGGTGTTACGCAATACGCAGCACGTTAACATCACATCCGGAAGATGTCCGTAAATTTCAGCCAAATTTCAGGCTTTGGTTATCCCGTGTGAAGGCGCCACATAAAAAGCAGACGTTGGGGAATAATTTATTTATTACATGTGGTCCCTAGGTAAAACTAATCCCATGCGAAAAGGGCGTGCAACTACTACTGGCCTTTATTTGCAGATTAATTTTTTGTTGTGATGTATGATTTTTATTGGGTTGGGCCAACAAAAAACATCTTTAGTATGGATCTATGAGCTGAAGGACCAGTAAAAAAGCTAATGTATGAATAATTAGGTTTGTAAAGAAATCATAGCTTTGTATTTAAAGGTTAATTTCTCCACCTCATTTCTCATTGTATTTCCTTTCTTTACAGCTGCTGGAGTTAACAGAGAACTACACACCACAAGTATCTGAATATAAGGTGAGTAGATTTGCTTTTGAAAAAAGGAAGTGCAATGTTTTCCTGAGTTTGATGAATTATTTAGTGAGTTTACATTACCGGTAGTTAAGTTTTAAACCTTTATTCATATCACTAACCTTTTAATTTTTGTTACTTTAGGAGGGAAAGATTGTCAGTTTTGACCCAACAACCAAACATCTTGAACTTGAACTTCTTAATGCTTCTCAAGGTAGGGATGAAGTTTATATAGGTACAAAAGAAATTAACGATATGGAAATTTTGGCTATCACTGATACGATATTGGGAGGCCCAGGCAAATGCCGATAACCAATATAATGGCTGACAATTTCTGAGCTATTTCTTTCCCTAAGAATCTAAGAAAACATTGAGTTGAGCGGGGCTTGTTTGTTTAGCACAGCTGTTAGCAACCATGAAGCCAAGCTAATCAGATACACACTATACCTAGTCCCACATTAGGTTTATAAGTGTGTTAAAAAAAAATTTTTTTAGACTCACCCTGTTCATTATTTAGTCAGTCAGTCACGTATGGTGAAGGTCTGATTAGTATTGACCACAGCAGAGTTTATTTTTCTTTGCAGAGAAGTCAGACAAACGATGCATTTCATTGAGGACAACAAAGATAACAGTACTAACTAGGGATGGGGCCGATCCGGTATCGGTATTGGCCTCCGATACCAGCATAATTTACGTATCGGATTTTCTGATCCAACCTGCCGATATTTCCGATCCATGATGCATGTTGGCTTCAAACTATAGAATGGAGTTCCTGAACGGAGGCGTGTCTCATGAACCCAGAGTAACAAGACCCGCCTCACATTCAGGAAATCCATTTCATAGTTTGCAGCCAGCTACAGCGTGAGGACTGAGTGAGTAGCATCTTAGCTAACAGCTAGCTAACTTTTCATCGTAACATGTCCGCTGTGTGGAAGTATTTTACACTAAACACTGCAAGACAGCAAGGTGTAATGTCGGCAGAGCCATAGCACCACATTAAACTGCGGCCAGGTTAGTTTTAAGTTGGACATTCGAGCTCCGGGGCTTCAGCGTGACACCCCTCTCGCTGAACCGAAACACAGGCATCCCGACCCATTCAGCGGCGTCCAGTCCGACCCGGACAGCCGCGTCCCCTTCTCGGTGGAGGGACAGGCTGAGAGCGGCTGAACGAAATCAGAGCGCCCTCCCCGGATTGAGCAAGAAAAATACACCGCTAAAACCATGGAGCTCAAATGTTTAATGAGAAGTTGCTAAACTTCATCATAATTAATGACCAACCACTATCTGTAGAAAACGAAGGATTTCACAGCTTGATACTTGCAGTCAAGATATAGTTTACCCTCCAGGAGATATTTATCAGTACAACAGTAGACAATCGTAAAAAAGCATATGAATTAAAAATGACAAGAAAACTGTATGAATAAAAAAACGAAACATAAACCGCTACATTTTAAAGCAACGTAAAATACTAAAAACAGGAACATGTCTGTGTTGGTTTATGCCATGAACTTAGCAGATGTACAGCTATTTAATATTTTATTTAATTAATTTATTCATTCATTTAAAAGAGACAAAATAAAACAAATTAATCCAAAAGAAAACATTGAATGAAAAGAGTGCAGAAAGAAGAAAAAAAAAATCTGATATCACCCCCTTATTTAAAAGACTATATAAAATAACTTTAAACAATCACTTAAATTAATCACTTTAATATCCACTTTAAAGGTAGGAATAAAATAAAACACATTTTGTGTCAGCAGAATTTAATTGTAACGTTGAAACTTATCCAACATTAATAAAACTTACCTCAAGTTGCCTTTTGGGACATGCATGCATATATGTGTACACATTGTACTTGAGAAAAGATTATTACAGCCTCATCTAAAATCAATAATGATGATGATATCGGAACTGGATCGGTATCGGCCGATATCCACATTTAAAGGACAACACCCACCATGACAGTAACAATTCACTATATAGGACAATTACTGTAATTTAATATTATGTCTATTTTCATTTTTGCATTTGGGCCAGGCGAGGGTTAAAAAAAAAAAAAAAAAACCACTCCCGAATGAATCCGGAAACCTGGCCGAAGAGTCCCGAAGTGTCATGTGACTTTTGTTACATCCACCCAGAAGGCACAAGGCAGGAGTGAGTTTCCATGGAGGTTTATGAGAGAGAGTGGGAGTTAACTGCATATTTCCTGGTGCATTTGTGTGTACATATGGACCAGCGCTCTGATTTTATTTATTATTTATTTTATAACACCGCTGCGGACCGTTGCAGCTCTCATTCTGCCCAGAGGAGCGAGCCGCGCGTTCTGCCCAGAGGAGCAAGCCGCGCACGTCTCTGGCTCCTCGTTCCGCTGGTTCCTCGTTCCTTTGAAGTTCTTCGAGCCGGTGTAATTTGCTCCCTCGAGTGTATTTGCTCTAGTCAGCCTTGTTGCGGGGAGCACGCGCGCAGAGCTCCGTTGTGCGGCTGCCCGACCTGTCTGGTCAAGGGGGGAGAGAATAAAAAGCCGATGCGGAAATGAATGAATTTGTCGCGATCAAACGAATTAAACTAGTATGTCTACGTGGATGCTCGCTCAGAATATGATAGACATGAGTGAGCGACAGCAGGATTAATCAACAGGCAGCTTTAGGGAATATTTAAAAATGCTTCGCTTTTTCTTTTCCTCGCTCGCCTGTAACTCCAAGGCGTCACTTTAGTGACGTGAATGCCCATGTGAATGCCCATATATGGAGAGGGGCAGATTTTTCCTGGAGCTTCTGCTAAAATCTGCTATAAATCATGAAATAACACATTTAGCGTTATTTCTCTACAATATAAATAAACGCTCCTGTATTATTTTTAAATAAACTAATAAATATTAATGGTGATGCAATTTGAAAACATGGTGGGTGTTGGACTTTAAGTATCGGGATTGGATCAGAAGTAAGAAAATGTGTATCGGTGCATCCCTAGTACTAACACTGATATATACTGTATATTTACCTCTACGTTAGATTTATTGTTCTGAATAAAGTTTTACAAGGCAATAGCCTATGCTAGGTTTTCTAAATGTTAGCTTGCCAACTTGAGAGGCACGTAGTTAATGACAAGCAGGTTGGAGGATTGAAGATAATTTATTTTTGATCTATTTCATTTTACAGATCAGTTAAAATAAACAACATTCTCTGTTCAGCAAAATATGCTACACAAAGGGGGTGTAAATCACCACGATACGATTTTATATTGATTTATTTATATGACAATGCGATTTTTATCGATATCACAAAGTATGTTTAAGTGCATTTTTTAAACCTTCTTCTTTCGGCTTTTCCCTTTTCAGGGGTCGCCACAGCGAGTCATCCTCCTCCACCTCACTCTGTCCTCTGCATCCTCTGTCCTCACTCCAACTACCTTCATGTCCTCTCTAACTGCATCCATATATCTCCTCTTTGGCCTCCCTCTTTGTCTTTTTCCTGGCAGCTGCATTTCTAACATCCTTCTACCAATATACCCACTGTCCCTCCTCTGGACATGTCCAAACCATCTCAGTCTGGCCTCCCTAACTTTATCTCCCAGTTGTTCAACATGTGCTGTACCTCTGATGATCTCATTCCTGATCTTATCCATCCTTGTCACTCCTAAGGAGAACCTCAGCATCTTCATTTCTGCCACTTCCAGTTCTTTCTCCTGTCTTTTTGTCAATGACACTGTCTCCAGACCATACAACATAGCTGGTCTCACCACTGTCTTGTAAACTTTTCCTTTGACCTTTGCTGACACCTTTTTGTCACAAATCACTCCTGAAACTTTTCTCCATCCGCTCCATCCTGCCTGGACTCTCTTTTTCACCTCTTTACCACATTCCCCATTTTCCTGGACAGTGGACCCCAAGTACTTGAAGTCCTGCACCTTTGTGACCTCTGCTCCTTGTAGCCTCACTGTTCCACTGGCCTCCCTCTCATTCACACACATGTACTCTGTCTTACTACGGCTGACTTTCATTCCTCTTCTTTCAAGTGCATACCTCCACCTCTCCAAGTTCTCTTCCACCTGTTCCCTGTTCTCACCACATATCACAATGTCATCTGCAAACATCATAGTCCATGGGGATTCCTGCCTGACCTCATCTGTTAGTCGGTCCATCACCAGAGCAAACAAGAAGGGGCTCAGAGCCGATCCTTGATGCAATCCCACCTCCACCTTGAAGCTATCTGTCACTCCTACAGCACATCTCACCACTGTCCTGCTGTCCTCATACATGTCCTGTACCAGTCTAACATACTTTTCTGCCACTCCAGATTTCCTCATGCAATACCACACCTCCTCTCTTGGCACCCTGTCATATGCTTTTTCTAAATCCACAAACACACAATGGAGTTCTTTCTGACCCTCTCTGTACTTCTCTATCAACATCCTCAAAGCAAAGATGGCATCTGTGGTGCTCTTTCTTGGCATGAAACCATACTGCTGCTCACAGATAGTCACCTCTTGTCTAAGTCTTGCTTCCACAACTCTCTCCCAGATCTTCATCGTGTGGCTCATCAACTTAATTCCCCTGTAGTTGCTACAACTCTGTACATCACCCTTGTTCTTAAAAATGGGCACCAGCACACTTCTTCTCCATTCTTCAGGCATTTAATAAGGAGCCAAGATGGTCTAGTGGCAGGGCTTTTGACTACGGATCCGAAGGTCGCGGGTTCGCGCCCCGGCCACTACCCAGCTTGGGGTGTCTATGAGTGCACACCTATTTCTCCAGCTCCCCGGGCGCTTTCGGGCTGCTCACTGCACCACCTGGTAGGTGGTTGGGTTAAATGCAGAGACGAATTTCGTCTGTGTATGGGAACATACGCAGATGACAGGAATAGACATTATTATTATTATTATTATTATTATTTTCTCACCCTCAAATATTCCATTAAAGAGGAACTAAACCCCGGTCTAAAAACATGTTAACGGTGACCCCTATGGGTTGAACAGAGGAATTGCACCTTAATTTTCTTATTGGTCCAGGATTCTCACTGTGACGTGTTTTCTCACTCTGACGTCACGGAAGTGGTTCAAGCAGAGCCAATCCCCTGCAGAGATGAGAAGGTCCTGCAGCATTCATACCTTATATGGAAGTGCCACATTTCACTCCTGACAAGCGGTTTTGTTTTCCTTTTTTCCCCCATTTTTTTAAGCCTTTGGTTTTGGATGGAATGGGTGGAATAGATAAATACATCCACATGTTTATCCTTTGTTGTTGCTTGGTGTATATTGTTGGCTAGAGGTTTGATTTGTTTTAGGTTGTTGCTGGTGGAGGCGTGGACAAAATCACACCTCTACCTCCTCCCCTCCTTGTCTCTCGACACGCCCATTTTGAGGGTGATTTTGGATCTGCTTAGGGGAAGTAGTTACCATCTCAACCTGTGTTTAGTTCCTCTTTAAATATTTGAGTCAAAAACCTCACTGCCATCTCTCCAAGACATTTCCAAACCGTCACTGGTATATCATCAGGTCCTGCTGCCTTCCCTTTTTTCATTCTTTTCAGAGCTTTCCGGACTTCACCCTCACTAATCTTTCCCACTTCCTGGTCCACAGTTTCTATGACCTCCACTCTTTGTCTTTCTTTCTCTTCATTCATTAGCCTGGTTAAAACCAGACCCTTGTCCTTCACTTCGCTTTGTACTAGGGTCTGGACTTTCTCCATAGAGAAACGATTCTTGCTGGAGGCGTGGCCTCTGCCTGAGGAACAAAACCATTGGATCTTAGAAAAATTTTGAACAGGGAAAGCATTCTGCTCCCTCCCCCTCTGTGCTCTGCCGAACTTGACTTCAGCTCCGCCTCCTGCTGCAGTCTCTCGCTGCCGCTGCATATTCTGTGTTTATATGTTAATAAAACGTTCTAATAAAATAAAATAAAACCATGTAGCGCTGGTCCAGCACACCAGAAGACCAGAAAATATGCAGGGACTCGGGCAGCAACGTAAAACACTAGTTTAATTCTCTCGTGACAACCTCAGTCATTTCCTTATTCTTTGCACTCAGCGGAGAGAGAGGAGGAGGAGGAGGAGGAGGGAGCGATCACTTGACTTTTGGCAAAAAAACAAAAGAAAACTCCAGATAAGGGATTAAGAAGGGGAATTTAACACATTTGTGTCACATATAAAACAGTCCTGCATCGCTTTGAATGAGAACATGCGGCTGCTCGCTGGCTGCGCGCTGGGACAGGTGGGGGCGTGGGTTAGGGGCCAAAAACTCCGCCCCTTCTGTTCTCTTGATTGGTCCGGTCAAAAATCTACCGGAGAAATCGTTGTCTATGGGAGAAGTCCCAGACCCAGCAGTGAAGGGAAATGAGAATTGAGCGGAGCTGCGTAGGAATGGCGAGGGCCATGCTATTCATTCATTAGCTCCTCAAAGTAATCCTTTTATCTTCCCATCACAATCTCCTCACTTGTTAGAACATTCCCATTCCCATCTTTAATAAGCCTAACCTGCTGCACCTCCTTTCCAGCCTGTTCCCTCTGTCTTGCCAATTAGTACAAGTCCTTCTCGCCTTCTTTACTGTCCAGTCTCCCATACAACTCATTGTACGCCCTCTGCTTTGCCTTAGCTACTTCCTTCTTTGTTCTACGTCCCATCTCCTTATATTCCTGTCTCCTCTCTTCAGTCCTGTCACTGTCATATTTCTTCTTGGCTAATCTCTTTCTTTGAATGGCGTCCTACACTTCACTATTCCACCACCAGGTTTTCTTATCATCCATTCTCTGTCTAGATGACACACCAAGTATCTTCCTACCTGTCTCTCTAATTGCTGTTGCTGTAGTAGCCCAGTCACTTGGAAGCTCTTTCGTACCACCCAGAGCCTTTACCAGCTCCTCTCTGAATTTATCACAACATTCTTCCTTCTTGTTTCCGGAGTATTTGAACTCACACTGGCACCTGTTGCATACGGAATGAGTTTTGTCTGTTGAGACGTCGTCCTGTTCCACAATGTTGATTTCAATCCAGCAGGAGAGTGAAAAAAGTGTTTTAAAGATGACGATATGAATCAATGTTGTAGTTTTGCCACAATATAATTGAATCATTAATCATTTAATCGATATATTTATTTAAATCGATGCATTCTTACACCCCTACTACACAATATTGCTCCCTGCTTCATCTGTGCTCAAAGTGAAACTTGAGTGTATGGCTAGGACTTGAAAGTAGTCTTCATGCAGCCTCTGCTGGATACATTGCACAGTTCTGTCTGGTTTGCAGCATTTTAGAGTTAAAAATTAAAAGTGTTTATATTGGTGCATAATGGGAAAATGATCACCGATACCCATAAGTCCCCAAACATCTACAGGTATAATGGCGTAAAATATTGTCCCGTACCGGCATATCAAACAAGAAACACACCATAAAATTAACGTATATGTTACACAGCAAGTCTAACAAGGTTAAGTCAGGTCCTCTTGACAGATTCTTTGGAAGAATGACGGAAGTCTCCGTCCAGAGGACCTGATTTAACCTTGTTACATTTATCTACCTGGATTAGTGAGCATGCATCAGGATGCTACACAGCTAGGTTTATTTTAAGCAGCATAGTATTGTATTATTCCAATTTTATATATTATTTACTGGATGCACCTCTACAAATGATTCACTTTGGAGACAACCCCATTCAAGATGATAGCCATAGCAAACACTAAAACAGCTACAGCTCTGTTAAGTTTACAGGCACTGAGCTAAAGTTTGATGTGGAAGTAGCTGAGAGTCTTTCATATCATAACACTCAAAGCTCAAGGAGGTGCCTGAGAACTGGATTAAATCTTTACATGACAGGCTGTGAGTGATGTGTGTTCCTTCAAGAAATGCCCGTTTTATTTATGGTGTTAACTTGTTGCATCAGATTCAGAGGAGCACGTTTCTGGTTCGAACATTATTCTCACCTTTCTTTTTAATAATTTAAAAAAGTTTAAAGAATTATACAAAAACAGACTGTTTTTATTTACATTTTAGACAGAGTAGTTTCTTTTTGTACAGACCCTTTTAGAAGTGAACATATTAAACAGACTTTTCATTGTTTTTCAACCTCTGCATCTCCAGAAGCTCCTGTAGAACCTGGCAAGTTTGATCTTGTATATCAGAACTCGGACGGCTCAAAAACAGTTGAATATGCCTTGCCCAGAGGATCATGGGTAAGCTGTGTAACGTTCTTTGTCCCAAACATAAAACATAAAATAATAATCTCTTTTTGTTTGTTTACTAAACTCCATGTGACCTTCTACAGGTAACCGAACGATGGGAGTCTCTGCTGGAACCAAGACTGATCATTTAGTGTTTTCTCTTCTTATTGTCACTTTATTTTATACTTCACTTCATACTTCATATTTGGATACTTCACTTTATTTACAAGAGTTGGGATATAATTTTTTTTATTGTTTGTCAGAATATGATCTGTCTTACATAAACATTTTTTAATAAACCACTGCAGTTTGTGCTTCTTCATTATAATATCCTGTTTTTGCTGAGCAAACCAGTTTACCATGTTTACCATGAAACAGGATGTAAAAAATATCTATGAAGCTGTCAGAAGTTTCATAAAACAACTTTTCTTGGTTCTTTGGTCGCATGTTCAAATCCCAGGGTCGACAGCAAAAATTTAGATGGAAAAGAGGAATCATCCGCACCTACATCTGGTGGGTTTTCAAACCAACCTTGCAGCATCTACTAAAATGAATCACACAAGAAACAAGAGTTCGCATTTGGTATGAACTTTGCAAAGTGGGAAACGTCTCATGAAACAGGCGGAGAATGAGTCCGCCTTACAAATGGCCGTCTCAGCCTTTTATTCATTTAGTGGGTGGACAGTTTACAAGAAAAAAGGTTTGGACAGTTTTCCCACAATAGATGTACTCAGTTTTGGCTGAGTCAGGAACAACAGGTCTTGAAACAAAAGAACTGAAACATTCTTTTGGTGCTTCTGTTTTTCAGTAAAACACATTGTTGTGTAAGACAAATACCTTTGCAGGGAGTTAACACAGATTGAGCTATGTTTGCTAAAGTATATTTCAAAAGTTAAAATGATCAACATTAACTTACATCTAACAGTCTGCCCTTTTTATCATTTGAACTTTTTAACAGATGAATAGTACGAAAAAAAACCTCCGGGTCTAAAGATATGGCAGGAAAAACATAAACTATCACCCCTGGGCCCTCACCAGATGGCGGCCTTTGTGACAACTTTTAGGCTCATCTTTACAAGTTTTTTTATGGGCAGTAGAGTAAAATAATTTTAAAAACTTTAAAGAAATTTTAAATAAAGAATAAAAATAATAAAAAAAACTTAAAGGCTTAAATGAATTTAAACTAAAAGAATAAAAAAACTTAAAGAAATCTAAACTAAAAAACTTAAATTTAAACTAAAATTATTAAAAAACTTAAAGAAGTTTAAACTAAAATAGTTTAAAAACTTAAAGAAGTTTAAACTAAAAATAAAAGAATTTAAAAAGTAAAAGGTAACTTCTTTCACTAAAAAAACTTTTTCAAAACATGAGAAAACAACTCTTAATATGTGGGGGAACAATTATTGAAATCACACCGCAAAGCTCTTAATGAGCCAGGTCTTTTTTATAGACCAAAACAGAATGCATAATAACTAAATTATAATAAATGAGAGAAAGAGAGAGAAAGAAAGAAAGATTTTTTTGATTTTTAACAAAACTTTATTCACACAGTATTAAAAACATGATCAGGACAAGCTTAAAATTAGTTGTTTACATCAAAAGCTTGTTGTAGTTTAGTTCTTTCTGATCAGAAATGGTACACAAGATGTTTTTAAATCCCCACAGTTTCGTAAACATTTTTAAATCCCCAGTGTCCCTGTGGAAGTGAAACTCCAAGGCCAGACTGGCCTTGACGTTGCACCTCCACAGAGACACAGCATCAAGGTGAGGTCCATCCTGCATCTTTGCCTCGGCGATTAAAAAATTTAAAAGTTGGGACTTATCCTTAGTGGCTCTGCTGTAAAATACACCATTAATGAAAACTGAATGAGTAAAAAGTGTGAGTAAAAAGTGTGTCAAAAAGGTTAAAAATCTGCATTAGTGGTTGAAATTCAGTCTGATGCTTGGGTGGTCGTGAGATGGAGTAGTCGCGCTTGCCAGTGCTCCGGTTAAAACTTATCTCTTAGCACCACCAAGCCCTCTACATTTACTTTTTTTTGCCTATTATCACGCACATAACTTCCACCAAACATTTCTTTCAAAGATTTTAAATTAAAAATGTCTCAAAAATGGACAAGATCGAAGGACGCTGAGAAGGATGACGCTGGCCTAACCCTTGAGGCAATTACATCGCTGCTCGAGGAACACCGCACGGCGCTGTCAGCTGAGTTCAAACAAACTTTCAATCAGCTGGATGTCAAACTGGACCAGACCCGGCTCGCGGTGGAGGAACACGGCCAGCGTGTGTCATCACTGGAACTTGTCACTAACGACCTGAGCCAGTGCATGTCGGAGGTGGAAAACACCTGCTCAACTCTCCAGGAGGAAAACGCCAGACTAAAATCTAAATTAGCAGATTTAGAAAGTCGAAACAGACGGCAGAATATTCGTATTCTGGGCCTACCGGAGTCTATTGAGAGCGGACGTCCCACAGACTTCTTCTTCAACCTGCTGTGCGACATCTACGGGCATGACACGCTTCCTTCTCCACCCGAACTGGACCGGGCCCATCGAACCCTCGCCCCGAAACCCGCCTCGGACCAGCGGCCGCGCCCGGTTATCCTGCGAGTGCACCGAGTCCAGGTGAAGGAGCTCCTCATCCGGGAGGCTCGACGCAGAGGTAAACTTGAATATCGGGGGAAACCGGTGCGGATCGTGGAGGATTACAGCCCAGAAGTCCTCAACCAGCGCGTGGAATATAAGGACGTGATGGCTGCGCTGTACTCTCTGGGTTTAAAACCTGCTCTGCTTTTTCCTGCTCGACTCCGCGTGACTTTACCTGATGGACACAGAAAGTGGCTGGGCTCTGTGGAGGAGGCGCAGAAGTTCATGGACACCTTACCTCAGGCTTCACAGCGCAAGTAATATTTAACTTTTTCTTTTGACTGATGAGCAACGCGCTGTTCCCGCACTGGCTTTGTTTATGTTTACACTAAACTTTTGTTTACATGAGGTGACGAACAGATGAGCAGGACTCTGCCCATACTCTGATTATCTGAGACTTTTTAGTTTTTAGTGGGGCTTTTTGGTTTTGTATTTAGGCACATAAATAATTGAAGTAGGCCTATTCATGTATAAAAATGGGTGAAATATATAATGTTTTCAATATATTATTTTGAACTATTAACATTTTTCCTCTTCTTGTTTACCTGTTGACTATCTTGAATTGAATCTTGAATTAGTCTTGGATTGATTGAAGATTTAATTTAAGATCAGGATTAATTTAACTTTATGTTTGTATGTGTGTGCGTGATCACACATCTATGTGTACATTTTTGGCCTTGCATGAGGTGCTTATACATTTTTTTTCCCTCTTATGATACTGCAGCACTAGTTTAAAAGTTAGACAGGAGACTTATTTTTATTTTTTTATGGAGCTTGTTGCTTCTGTTTTTTGCAGCTGTCCAGGGTGGGAAAGGGAGGGGGGTCCATCACTGCCATTAATTTATATTTTATTTCACTTTGCTAAGAACTGCACAGCCATCAACACATTAGACTGTATTACCTACCTTTCTTATACAAATTATTAGTAATATGAGTGGTCAGTTGGTGTTGTCAAGCTGGAACGTCAAAGGTTTGAACCATCCCGTCAAGAGAAGGAAGGTGCTTTCTCATTTAAAACAGTTAAATACAGGCATTGCTTTCCTGCAGGAGACTCACATTAGAAGTGACGATAGCAAACGATTACTGCAAACATGGCACGGGCAGAGTTTCCATTCCTCCTTTCGAGCAAAGGCTCGGGGCGTCTCGATCCTCATCAGTCAAGACATTTCTTTTGAACCTTTTCAAGTTAACTCAGATAAATATGGTAGTTTTGTGATTGTTTCCGGTAAATTGTACAAATTTAAAATAATAAATTTCACATTTTTGTCATCTGTGTATGTTTCCCATACTTGACAGACGAAATTGGTCTCTGCATTTAACCCAACCACCACCAGGTGGTGCAGTGAGCAGCCGTAGTCAGCGCCCGGGGAGCTGGGAAAATAGGTGTGCACTCATAGACACCCCAAGGTGTGTAGTGGCTGGGGATAGAACTCGAACCTGGGTCCTTCGGATCACAAGTCCGGTTCCCTTGCCACTACACCATCTTGGCCCCTAACACACCAGTAGTGCTAGTTAACGTTTATGCCCCAAATACGGATGATGTTGGTTTCTTTGAGAAATTAATTTCATTGCTCCCGGACCTTAACACATACTCATTGATACTCAGTGGTGACTGAACTGCTGGTTGGATCCAGTTTTGGACAGATCCTCTACAAACCCTGCCACAGCCAGCAGGTCGTCCCACACTATCCGTGCCTTTCTATCTAAGTATGGCCTGTGCGATGTATGGCATTTTTTACACCCAGCTGAGAGAGAATATTCTTTTTTTTGTCATGTTCATCACTCATACTCGAGGATCGATTACTTTTTCATGGACAACAAACTTCTTCCCTCTGTCCGTGGCTGTGACTACCACAGTATTGTCATCTCAGACCATGCACCTGTCACTCTGTCTCTGTCCCTCCCTGACATTCCTATAAGGAGTAGACAGTGGAGATTCAATTCAACGTTACTGTCAAACAATGATTTTGTTACATTTATAGAAAAAGAAATAACCTTCTTTCTATCCATAAACAGAACTCCTGGGATCCCACTGTCAACCGTTTGGGATACCCTTAAGGCCTATCTTAGGGGACAAATCATTTCATATACCGCCCGGCTGAGGCAAAAATCTCAAAAAGAAAGAACTGATTTAGCCCAGCAGATAAAAGAAATTGATCAACAATATGCTCAAAACAAATGCCCTAATCTGTACAAAAAAAAAGTAGAACTCAAAACTAAGTTTGATTTATTGTCTACATACTCAATAGAACAATCACTTTTGAAAAGTAAATCATCATTTTACATACATGGAGAAAAGTCAGGAAAACTACTGGCAAATCAGTTGAAGGGTGCCATGGCTAAACAAATCATCCCTAAGATCCAATTAAAGAACGGCACCATAACTCTAGATCATTTACAAATTAACAGAGCATTTAAGGACTTTTATTCCCATTTATATACTTCAGAATCCCAAACCAACAAGAATTTATCTTCTCAGTTTTTCGAAAAGACCAATATGCCAAAACTCACACCCAACCTGAAAGATGCACTGGAGATCCCAATATCCCTGACAGAAATTGTGTCAGCTGTATCGGTAATGCAGTCTGGCAAATGTCCGGGTCCTGACGGCTTCCCTGCTGAATTTTTTAAGAAATTTTCTCCATTACTTTCCCCACTCCTACACTCGGTTCTCTCAGAGTCGTTTGACCAAGGATCCCTTCCAAAATCTTTCTTAGAGGCCTGCATTACCCTCATTGCAAAGAAAGGAAAAGACCCAACTCATTGTTCCTCTTATCGACCAATCTCCCTTTTAAATACAGATGCCAAAATTTTAGCCAAAGTTCTTGCTCAAAGGTTGGAAAAGATCCTTCCTTTCATCATATCAAAAGACCAGACTGGATTCATTAAAGGCAGGCACTCCTTTTTTAATATCAGACGCCTTTTGGACATTATTTTTTGGGCAGCACGGTGGCACAACTGGTAGAGCTGCTGCCTCTCAGCGAGCAGGTCCTCGGTTCAAATCCCGGTCCGGGGGCCTTTCTGGGTGGAGTTTGCATGTTCTCTCCGTGCATGCGTGGGTTTTCTCCAGGTGCTCCGGTTTCCTCCCACAGTCCAAAAACATGCATGTTAGACTGATTGGTAACTCTAAATTGACCCTGAGTGAGACAGGTCCCTCTTGTAAATGAGTCCCCGTGGCTCAATGAGGCTAGCCTGTATAAATAATGGTTGAATTGAATTGAAAAAATTATTTATTCTCCTTCGGATACTGTTCCTGAGTGTGTTATTTCCCTTGATGCGGAGAAAGCATTTGATCGGGTTGAATGGGACTACTTGTTTAATGTTCTTGACAAATTTGGTTTTGGCCCCAATTTCATTACATGGGTGCAATTAATTTATTCACATCCCACCGCAACCATTCGTACCAACTCTCAGATATCGAAACCATTCAGTCTACATCGAGGAACTCGCCAGGGATGCCCACTGAGCCCTTTGCTCTTTGACCTGGCAATTGAACCTCTTGCCACTGCTTTGCGGTCCTGTGACACAATTTCAGGAATCTGGAGAGGCGATATGGAGCACAAGGTCTCCCTTTATGCTGATGACCTTTTACTTTTCATTTCTCATCCGACTGACACGCTGCCTTCCGTTTTATCATTACTTGAGGAATTTGGAATAAATTCTGGTTACAAATTAAACCTGAGTAAAAGTGTAATTTTCCCTGTTAATACCCTGGCGCAGACTCTTGACTTTAGTAAATGGCCTTTTAAAATTGAGAAGATAAAATTCTCTTACCTGGGTGTTACAGTTACGAGGAGGTATAAAGATTTATATCAAGAAAATTTTGTCTCTCTGTTGAATCAGACAAAGCAGGCATTATCCCGATGGTCACCGCTTTCCACTTCCCTCATAGGCCGTATTAACTCAGTCAAGATGGTCACTTTACCTAAGTTTTTATATCTCTTTCAAAATATTCCTGTTTTTATCCCTGGTTCATTCTTTGTTCAGTTAGATTCCATCATTTCATCATATCTGTGGCAAGGAAAACGTCCACGCTTAAATAAGACACATCTCCAAAAAACTAAGGCCGCAGGCGGTCTTGCCCTTCCAAATTTCCGCTTTTATTATTGGGCAGCAAACTTGCACTGTCTAGCATTCTGGTCATTCTATTACAACAGGCCTGACAGCCCTGACTGGGTAGAGATGGAGTCACAGTGTTCTGGGAAATGGTCCACCGTGGCTTTCTTGGGATCCTCATTCCCGCTTCCACCACTTACAACTGTTATAAATCCAGTTATAAAACACTCACTAAAAATCTGGGCACAATTTCGTAAATGTTTTGATTTCTCTAGTTTCTCTCTCTATAGCCCTATCATGTCTAACCAACTTTTCAAACCCTCATCTCAGGACTCTGTTTTTAAAGAATGGCAAAGAAGGGGTATAGTACGCTTCAATGACTTGTTTCTCAATAACACTTTAGCTTCATTTCAACAACTATGTGAAAAATTTAGTCTTCCCCAGTCCAATTTTTTTAGGTATCTCCAAATACGGCACTTTATTACTCTTCATTTGTCCAGCCTCTCCATTTCAACTGATAGCAGTATTGTTGACACTATTCTTTCTCTAGACCCAAATAAAAAACAGTCCATTTCATTCATTTACAGTAAACTATTGGATTTGAAGCGTGCTTCCTCAGATAAAATCAAAGCTGCTTGGGAAGAGGATCTTGGCTCCTCTATTTCAGAGGACTCTTGGACCTCCATACTCAGACTGGTGAGCTCCAGTTCTCTCTGTGCTAGACATTGTCTAATACAATTTAAAGTGGTGCACAGAGCTCACATCTCTAAACTGAAATTGTCCTCTATGTATCCTGATGTCAGCCCATACTGTGTGAGATGCAAACATGCTGAAGCCTCTCTCTCCCATATGTTTTGGTTTTGCCCATCTCTGAACAAATATTGGCGGGAAATCTTTCAGACTTTATCACGTGTACTAGATACACGTCTGAACCCTGACCCACTGATTGCTCTGTTTGGTCTTGTAGAGGGCATGACAAACCTAAATAAAAACCAACAACATGTAATATCGTTCACCTCTCTCCTGGCCAGACGAGCTATTTTGCTAAGGTGGAAAGAACCGTCTCCACCCACTCACGCTCAGTGGTTGGCTGACATCATGTCCTGTTTAAAGCTGGAGAAAATCAGATTCACACTCCAACAGAAAGAGGGTAAATTTAACGGGGCGGCCGTGGTGTAGTGGTAATGGCAGTCGTCCCCCGATCGGAAGGTTGGAGGTTCGAATCCCGCGTCCGCCCACCATGTGTCGTTGTGTCCCTGGGCAAGACACTTAACCCCGAGTTGCTCCCAGTAGGTCTGGATGGCGCCTTGCAAGGCAGGCTACCACTACCGTGTATGAATGGGTGGATGGCTGGTATTGTAAAGCGCTTTGGGGCTCCTCACAGGGGCTAGAAAGTGCTATATAAATAAGCTCCATTTACCATAAATTTGAGAATGTTTGGGGACCTTTCCTGAATCTATTCCAGTCCCTTTGACAACACAACTCATTCAGGTTAATGCAGTCTCTTGGCTATTTTAACTTTTATTTATTTTTTCCTTTTCCTTTTGGCAGTGATTGGGTAGGGATTATTTATTTTATTTTTTTTCCTTTGGTGTGGATTATAATGTACATGTTGCAATTCAGATTGACTCAGTTTAATAATGTCTTCACTAATGGTTACTTGCAAATGTTTCATTACCATCTTTGCTGTTTAATGATATTGGGGGGGTTTTTGGAGGAAAAAAATGAAAAATTCAATAAAAAAGATCTTGAATTTGAAAAATCTGCATTAAGAGGTTAAAAAAAACTTTTAGTCTTGCACAAGCCATAAAAACGTGAAAAACATTCTCTGACAAACTGCAAAAAGGACACTCGTTTAAAACTCCGGGACTGATGATAGATAAAAAGGAGTTCGTTGCAATGGCGCCATGAAGGATCCTCCATTGAAGGTCACCAGTCCGTTTTTTAATCGGAGGTTTATAGAGTGTCCTCCACTGGGGCTTCTGTTCTCTGAACTTGTTGTCCCATACACTGACAGCCCTGTTGTGCAGAGTCCTCTTGTTCAGCACCTTGACACAGGTCCGGTATAGGACTTTTGAACCTGATCTGCACAAGTCCACCTTTGGGCCTGTGGTATGAAGCAAGGGACCGCTGCTGTCCCCGAGGTCAGGATCCAGGTGGGTGTCCGAAAACGGGTCTGTTGGATCAGATGGGGGTGACCCTCTGTGGACCACAGCGGCAGGAGACACTTCTCCCCAGCTGTCAACCTCTCCAACAAGTCTATAAAGCGTTGCACCAGTCTGACAGACCGGACTCCAAGCAACGAGGCCACCTCCTGGACGCTGGAGAAGTCTGGTCCGGCCGTCTCCACCAGCCGCCTCAGGGTCACCGTCCCAGACCTGCAAAGCACAGTTGACAGCCTCGGCACGGTGCTGTCAGAGACATCCAATCTCGCTCCACAGACTAATGGTTCTTCTAAAAGCCAATGCAGAGAATTATTCGTGTTTGTTCTGTTGAGTTTAAAAAAGGAGCACAGTTAAAAAAACTCTGATAAAACTGGGGTAACCCCTTTAACTGTAAACAGCCGACATCGGTCAGAAACAGAGCCGCATCCAGCCCCAACCCGCTCACGCGTCTGAGGATGCAGCTGGCCACGTCTCTCCACACTGTGTCAGCAGGTCCTGCCAGGTATTTTTGGAGGAACTGCATTCTAAAAGCGGCCGTTCTGCTGGCCAGGTGGACAAGGCCCTGTCCCCCCTCCTCTCTCGGTAAAAACAAAACCGACTGTGGCACCCAATGTCGACCGTTCCAGAAGAACTCCACCATCTCAGACTGCAGTTTTACCAACAGGTCTGGAGGTGGGTCTAGAACGGCTAGTTTGTGCCACAGCTGTGATGCGACCAGGTTGTTTAAAACTAGCACTCTGCCTCTGTAGGACATCTGGGAGTGCAGCCATTTCCATTTTTTTATTTTTTGTCTAAACTTTTCTTCGACATTTTCCCAGTTTTTCTTTATCATATTCTTTTCCCCTAGGTAAATACCGAGGTATTTGAAACCGTCTCTCATCCACAGGAGGCTTTGAGGGAGAACTGGGAGCCCTTCAGGCCACTCACCCACGGCGAAGGCTGTGCTCTTTCCCCAGTTCACCCTCGCAGCAGACAGAATGGAAAAACTCTCGGTAACCTTCCTTAAAATGTCTACATCCTGTTGGTTTTTTATAAAAACAACAACATCGTCAGCGTATGCGGATAAAACTATGTTGTTGTCAGAACCGGGTAAAGTAAAACCATGGACGCTCGATCGGATCTTTCGGAGGAGGGGTTCCAGGGAGAGTGCGTACAGCATCCCTGAGAGTGCGCAACCCTGCCGAACACCTCTACACACTCTAAAAGGAGCACACAGGCTATCATTAATCTTCAGCACATTCTCAACATCACTGTACAGCACCTTGATCTTGGCTACAAAACCAGCGCTGAACCCGAACTTTCTCATGGTTTCCCAGAGGAAGTCGTGTTAAACACGGTCGAAAGCCTTTTCTTGGTCAAGTGAGACCAAGGCTGTGTTCAGACCTAATGAACTGGAGATTTCCAAAACGTCTCGAATCAGGTAGATGTTATCTACCATGGACCTACTGGGGACGCAACAAGTCTGATCCCGATGGATGACCTGCTCCATAGCATCTCTCATCCTAGTAGCTAGGACCTTGGAGAGGATTTTGTAGTCGGTGCAGAGTAGGGACACCGGGCGCCAGTTCTTCATCTCTTGCAGGTTTCCTTTTTTTGGCAGGAGAGTAATGACTTTCATTGAAGACACCCAGCAGATCTTCTGCTAAAATGTCCCAGTAGGCTTTATAAAATTCCACAGTGAGTCCATCTATGCCAGGTGCCTTCTGGCCTTGCATACTCTGGAGGGCTGTGTGGAGCTCAAGAAGTCCCAGGGGGCGCTCCAGGTGGGCGTTGGTCTCCTTAGAGACCTGGGGTAGTCCACTGCAGAACTCCCCGAACAGTTCATCATCTCTCTCGTATTCGCTTTGGTATAACGAGGAGTAGAACTCCACAGCCCTCCTCCTGATCTGTCCTGGCTCACTCAGCTGCTGCCCGGTGTCTGACAACAGAGAGTGGATGACTTTATTCTGCCCGTTTTTCCTCTCCAAGCTAAAGAAGAAGCTAGAGGGAGCATCCATTTCTGTGATGTTTTGCATCTGGGATCTGACCAATACGCCCTGGACTTTAGCATCCAGCAGGTTGGTTAGAACTAACCTTTTTGCTTTGAGAGCTTCAAAGTGCTCTCGGTTTCCTGTGGAGTCACTGAGTCGTTCTAGCTCCACTATATCAATCTCCAGGTCTTTGAAAGATCTGGTCAGTGGCGGCTGGTGATTTTTTTTTATGGGGGGGCGCCATAAAAAAATTTTAAGCATGTGTAGAAGTATGCATAATTATGTTTGTATACTGTAAAGTAAGTTTGTTCATGTTTTTATTTGTATATATCAGGTGTATCCATTTGTATAAAACTATCATTAATAAAACATGGTTCATCTTCACCTTGTTTGAGGCATCAGTGTGAAAAGAGAATGGGAGTGTTCTGCTTCCACTTTTCAATTTTTGGACAACTTCTATCATATTCTGTTATAATTATTTTAGTAATACAAGTTCATAATATAAATAGAATTGTGAGGGTCCAGACTTAAATAAGGACAAAGGTGTTCAAAAATCCACCAAATAATTCAATTTAATAGTTCCAAAAATAAACTAACAAAGAATAAAATTTCAATGAAAAATAAATCAAAAGATAATAACAAATTTGGGCCCAACTTAAACAGGTCAACTGAAGTCTAACAAGGAGGAATGATTCCAGATTAGATTTTAAATAACTGATTTATGGGGAAGAAAAATGATCTATTTTACTGTGATCCACCTGATGAGCTCCACCTATACTTAAGGCTGCAGTCAAGTACTCTTCGCTGGAGCATTGATGCCTACTCATGGTATTTATGCTTCTAGCCAGTTTGTGAGTACAGTACTTTGAGAGACACTTACCTTGTTTTTTGTTGTGTTTCCAGTCCTCGTTTCCATCTTGGTCCTGGGACCAGTTCTCTGCTCATCGTGTCTTGCCCTCCAACCACTTGCCTGCCTCATTTCGCCCTCTGGGATTCATCTCAAGGAACTAAGGATTTCTCTGTGACGTTTATCCTACTACTTCACCTGTGAGGAAAATAACAAACAAAACAAGATCAATCATCTTGAAAGAGCCTTCTGGTCAAGCCTTTTTGACAGTTTGTTTCATCTTCCAGGAAATCCAGAAGATCCCTGTACATATGTATATAGACTTGCACTGTAAATAATAAACACTGTTACTTTTGCACCTCTTCGTGTCGTTCTGGGTCTCATTACCAACTGGGTAAACCTTTGAAATCATAACACTATGACCACTTTATTGTTCTTTTTACATATTTTGTGCTAATTTCAGCTTACTTTTTTGTTGCTAGTTTTATATCTTTCAAAATATGAAACTTTCCCTTAAACATTATTCTCTTAAATCCGTTTTCTTTTTTATCTTGTTGAGATTTTAGCTACTGTTCTGCTACTTTTCTGCTACTTTTAACCAGTGGTGGGATGTAACTAAGTACAAATACTTTGTTACTGTACTTAAGTACATTTTGCATGTATCTGTACTTTACTTAAAGGTGGGGTATGTAACATTGTAATGTAGTCTGTAACTTTTCAAACAATATATTTTTAACATATTTCTTCACTCTGTCACTATCTACTGACAGACTGATGTTAGACAAAGTAATCTCTGAAAAAAACTATAGTCCCCTTGCTTCTCTATCAGCATTTATAAAAACACTGAAAACACAGAGTGACCCGGACACTGACCAGCCAATAAAAACAGAGTTGTTTGTCACGCCCCAACCCACGCCCCCGCCTGTCACAGCCTCAGCGCCGCGGCTCGTTCTCATTCAAAGGATTGCAAAGCGATGCAGGACTGTTTTTTATGTGACACAAATGTATTAAATATCCCTTCTTCATCCCAGAGCTGGACTTTTATTTAGTTTTTTTGCCAAAAGTCAAGTGATCGCTTCATCCTCCACTCACAGGAATGAGGAAATGGATTTGTCACGACTCACGAGCGAATTAAATCATGTCCAAATTGGCTGGTGATGCTCTGCTGATTACAGGGTCTTTTTGTGTTGTTGGACGAGTGATTCATGGTTTTATTATATTTTTTAAACAGTTATATTATCATATAAACACAGAACTTCGCAGCGCAGAGACAGGACATGGAGTGGGGGCGGAGCATTCCAGACATTCCAAACCTGCGCTGACAGAAAGAGGAAATCACGAGCGAATTGAATCATGTCCAACGTTGCTTCGTGAACCTCTGCTGATTTCTGCTGGTTTTTGTGTTGTTGGACAAGTGCTCCATGGTTTTATAATATTTTTAAAAGGTTTTATTAACATATAATCACAGAACTTTGCAGCGCAGACAGGACATGTAGTGGAGGCGGAGCATTCCAAACCTGCACTGACAGAAAGAGGAAGTCACGAGCGAATTGAATCATGTCCAACGTTGCTTCGTGAAGCTCTGATGATTTCTGCTGGGTTTTGTGTTGTTGGACAAGTGCTCTATGGTTTTATTATATTTTTAAAAGGTTTTTATAACATATAATCACAGAATATTGAAGCGCTCCGAGCAGACACACAGCAGGGGGCGGAGCAGAACTAAAATTCAGCAGAAGCACGGACTGTGGCTCCCCCTCTGAGCCATATATAGCTCTGAGGGGGAGGTAGCAGAATGCTTTTCTGCGCTGAAAATATTTCTAAGTCCCAGAGTGGTCTAGAAATCGCATACCCTAGCTTTAAGTATAATTAAATGTGGGTACTTTTTACTTTTACTCCACTACATTTTACATGAAGTATCTATACTTTCTACTCCACTACATTTCTATAATGTGTTGAGTTACAAGTAACTTTCATGTTGCGATTTTTTGATTTGTTCGTTAGTTTGAAAGTAACCAAAGGTGAGAGGGGAGTTTGGCCACTGAATCACTGCAAAGTGGACAGGTAACATTACACCCACCTTCTAGAAATTGGGCCAATAATGTATGTTCTAGTATATATATGTCACTGAGCTGGGGCCACCCACAGCATCGCCAACACACCCACATGGATTCCACCGTGGAGAATCAGCCAAGATATGCACCACCCATGGCCTTATTAAAAAAAATATTGAAAGATTATTGAAAGACTATTCAGTACAGCAAGACAGATTCTCTCTCCCAAAAGAGACAGACTGGACAAAAAAAAATTCTTCTGAACTTGAACAATAAATTCTTGCTGCAATATTAAAATGTGTCAGTTCATGGGACGTTAGGAGACAAGAGATGTTTCCAAATGACTCAACACTTGGGTCCAAGTTTTGCAAATGGTGTCAGGAAGTTAAAATATTGTTCACTATTGACCCATTACAAGGTTGACTAGACAGTATTTTAATCAGAGTTGATGACAAACTGGAGTTGAAGTGATCAATGTCTATTCCTTTGTTAGGTCTAATGCTCCTTTTTTCATCAGACAACTTTTACTTCAATGTTTTTACTGGTTTTATTTTGTGTTAAATAAAAAAATTCAGAGGTATAATCATTCCTCTTTCTTATTTTATTTAATGACATTTAACCTGCAGGTCATCCCTGAAATTCTGACGCACACAGAATCACAAGCCCAAGTGTGAACGGTGTCACACAATAAAAACATGCACTATCTGCAGCATTGTTCTTTAAACTGGAACAACACTTTTAAAGTATTACAGAAAATATACATACAGTACGCACACTTAATGATACTGTAGGCCATTGCATTAGGTAATACATTCAGCAAGTACTTTTACTTTAATACTTTAAGTATTTTTAAAAGCAAATACTTATTTACTTTTACTTAAGTAAAAACATTAATGTGGTACTTCTACTTACACTAGAGTACATTTTGTCTGTTTATTTGTACTTTTACTTAAGTACAGTGTTTGAGTACTTTCTCTAGCCACTGCTTTTAACTAGCATTTTGATACTTTCAGCAAAAAATTGCTACTTTTAGTGTTTTGCTACTCATCAATATTTTTCTCTTTTTGCTGAAGCTTAGCAGTTTAAGTATCTGTCTTTTAGCTACTGTCAGGAGATGTGGCAGAGTGAAGAAATATGTTTATAAAAAATGTTACATACTGAACCTTTAACACAGACACTGAGGAGTAAAACAGTTCATGACATGAGCTGAAGATGGACAGACGGGAGTTGTCTTCAGACATCGGGTTCATAACTAGCAACTTTTATAATGTTGTACAGTACACAACATAAGCACAGCTAGTAGCTAGCTACTGTTGACTGACCGCAACACGCACACCATGTCACGCACACAGATGAGATCAGCTCAAACTTTGCTTAGCGATTCATTAAACTCACTTAAAGAGGAACTAAACCCCGGTCTAAAAACGTGTTTATGGCAACATCTATGGGTTGAACATAGGTATTGCAGCTTAATTTTCTTATTGGTCTAGGATTCTCACTGTGACACGTTTTCTCACTCTGACATCACAAAGGTGGTTCAAGCAGAGCCAATCCCCTGCAGAGATGAGAAGGTCCTGCAGCATTCATACCTTATATGGAAGTGCCACATTTCACTCCTGACAAACGGTTTTACTTTTCATTTTTTATCCATTTTTGTAAGCCTTTGGTTTTGGATGGAATGGGTGGAATAGATAAATACATCTACATGTTTATACTTTGTTGTTGCTTGGTGTATGTTGTTGGCTAGAGGTTTAATTTGTTTTAGGTTGTTGCTGGTGGAGGCGTGAACAAAAGCACAACTCTACCTCCACCCCTCCTTGTCTCTCGACACGCCCATTTTCAAGGAGATTTTCAAACTGCTTCAGGGGGAAGAGGTACTTTCTCAGCCTGTGTTTAGTCGCAATTAATATTACTTGCTTGTGTAGAAAGGCAGGCACCATTAATGTTGTTTCAACGTCGCCGTGTGATCAGCTCTGAACAGAGATGGTCCCCACTCCGGCCCCCCTCCTCGGCAGTTGAACCGGAAACACACGAACCGCAGCGATACACGAGACGAGTCCAAGCCTCCGGGCGATGGAAAATGCGACCTGTACAGTCCAATAGTTTTGGACAGATGGGACATAAACTACGCATGCGCTTAGCGCTAGTTATAATTAGATTCAATGGAAAAGCCGTTAGCGGCGCCCAGCGGGGAACCGGAAGTACGTCACAATCAGAAAAACGTTTTTTGAAACAAACAACTCATCATTACTCATAAAATATTTATCCTACACAACTAAAAACATATATGCATACATTTCAAAATATTTTTACTTTATTATTTCATTTTTATAAAAATAAAAAAAATCTTCAAATGGTGAAGAGCTGCAGGTTCCAGAGGGGTGGCGCCCCTCGCGCCCTCTAGTGGCGGACGCCGCTGGATCTGGTGATGTTGCGAGTGACGTTGACAGTGTGCTACTGACACAGCAGTTTTATTTTAACTTTACAGTTGTCCCACCATTGCTGCAAACTCGTAAATTCACCCTTCCTCTGTCTAAAAACCTCCATAAAATAACTCAGAATCTCCTTAAAACTACGGTCATGAGTTAAAACTGAATTAAAATGCCAGTAGGGGCTCTTAGGTAAAATGTTTCTGATAAAAACATTACCCAAAATCAGCGAATGGTCTGTAAAAGCTACTGGTAAAATCTGACAAGCTTTAAAAACATTAAAATTATGTTTAAAACAATAGAAGCGGTCGAGACGAGCTAAAGAAATGCCATTTTCTTTAAGGTGGGACCACGTGTATTGCCTGGAGTCTGCGTGCATCCTCCTCTATACGTCCACCAGGCCATGAGACGATACCAGCTGCCGCAGAGCGCGCTGGGCTGCTGGATGAGGTTCTGCATGATTGCGGTCTAAGAATTCATTTTCAGTGCAATTGAAATCCCCTCCTAAAAAACATAATCTGTGGACCCACAATCTCCCAACCTTTCCCCAATTTTTTCCAAAAAACACTTTCTCTGCATTGGCAGTGGGAGCATAAATATTTATAAAAATCACGGTAAAATGTTCAAAAACAGCTTTGACTAATGCCCCTTTTACACCGGTCGGCTCGGGTCGGATGTTACGTCATATGTGCGTCGCAGAGACCCCCTTTCATCCTTTTCCACCGGATATTCCGTGCTAAGCCGCGCGAGATTTCTTGAGATTTTTGGGCTGGTTTCAGAGGGGTGCCGAGGCGAGCTCACCCGCTCCGGAAGGAGGAAGGAGGAGACTCGAGCTGTTTTCACGGAAGCGAGGGAAGTGATCACGGCAGGACTTTACATGAATAACACGGTAAAAACAATTATTATTTTTTAAATTTATAGCAAAGATGGGTCTTCAGCTGAACGTGTCCTTAATAAAATCACGTACTGCTCAAAACTGCAGGATTTTAAAAAGTAGGTTCGCCACGAGCAACACGCGGCGCGCGGGCGGCTTTATGTCTTTAAATGTAGCTCAATGAACAGATATAAAATATATTTCATAGCTGACTTTATAGTACGAGGGTTCCTGAGCTCAACCACGCTTTAATATTGTCACGTAGTGGTCAAATCTGCTGCATTTAAAGTAGTTTCGCTTTGACTTTTTCCAAACCTGTGCTTGCACAACGAAAATAAATTATAAAAATTCGAATTTTATTTCAAATAACTCCAACAGGATACATTTAGTATATGAACATGTTGTGATCACACTATATTTTTTTGAAAAATATCAGCTATGTGGTTTTTGATAGAATTGATAATATGTGATACAAAGTACAAGGGAGAAAATTAATGGAGGTAGCTTGACACATTTATGTCTATAACACATTGAATTTTATTTCAAATAACTCCAACAGGATACATTTAGTATATGAACATGTTGTGATCACACTATATTTTTTTGAAAAATATCAGCTATGTGGTTTTTGATAGAATTGATAATATGTGATACAAAGTACAAGGGAGAAAATTAATGGAGGTAGCTTGACACATTTATGTCTATAACACATTGAATTTTATTTCAAATAACTCCAACAGGATACATTTAGTATATGAACATGTTGTGATCACACTATATTTTTTTGAAAAATATCAGCCATGTGGTTTTTGATATAATTGATGATATGTCAGTATATGAACATGTTGTGATCACACTGTGTTGTTTAAAAAAAAAAAAAACAGTTTCTGGACTAAATTAATCACATTTTTCTTTTACAGTCAACAGAAGAAAATCGCCAGAATTCAACAACCTGTGTCATCTTCTGGAGGAAGACGTGAGACACCAGATGGAAATTTGTTACTTCTGTTTGTCACTTCAAACTTTTCCTATTAAACGTTATATTTTCTTAAGTGGTGTCCTCGAACATTCAATTTCCTAAACTTATTTTATAATGTGAAGTGTGTATTGTGTTTAAATCCATACTGGAAGTTAAGAGAACTTTCCATTTGCATTTGACCTTTAAAGAATCATAAGATAAAGATTATTAGAATCTGCTCAACTGTTATTACGTTATAAATTATTTGGTTCTAGGATGAAGTCATACAAAAAAAGTCAAAAATTAAAAGTGGCCAAAGTCCTTTGGACAGTTTAAAGTTAAAGAATTCACAGACCATCCATCTACCATCTACCACCCAGCAGCAACTTTACCAGGGAAACTCTGGCAGTTTCAAAGATCACAGTGTGATGTTTTAAATCAACTTTATTTATAAAGCACATTTTAAAAACCACAGGGTCAACCAAAGTGCTGTACAATAACATAAAAGACAAGTTAATTAAAAACTATAAAAAGCATACAAAAATAAATACATATACCAGTCTTACTGCAGGTGTGTTAAAATGCCATAAAAGATAAGATCACGTGTTAAAAGCCAAGGAATAAGTGTGTGTTTTTAAATAAGATTTAAAATGTTTTGAGGACTGTCAGCAGCAACTGCTCAGCTGATCTGAGAACGGGGAGGGCAGGAAGGTTGAAGCAGCTCAGATAAATATGGTTTTGCAACTTTATCACAGTGATTTTTCTGGTTAGGGATTAATGAGTCTAAAAACTTCAGGGTAGAAGATGTTCCTCAGTCTGGTGGTTCTACACTTAATGCGCCAAAACCTCCTTCCTGAGGGGAGCGGAGTAAAAAGTGTGTGTGCTGGGTGAGTGGGGTCCTTCATGATGCAGGTGGCTCTCTTCCTGCATCTGGAGGTGTAAATGTCTGTGATGGTGGGGAGACTGACTCCAACAGACTTCTGTGCAGCCTTCACCACTCTCTGTAAAGCTTTTCTTTCTGCAGCCGTGCAGCCTCCATGCTACACGTTGATGCTGGAGCACAGGATGCTCTCCACTGCACACCTGTAGAAGGAGGTGAGGACTGAACTTCCCAGACCATCTCGCCTCAGCCGAATGAGGAAGTAGAGTCTCTGATGAGATTTCTTGATCAGACTGGTGGTGTTGTTTCCCCAGCTGAGGTTGTTATTCAGGTGCACACCCAAGTACTTGTAACTGGAGACCACTTCCACCGCAGATCCTCCTATGTGCAGGGGGTGGGTGTGTGGGTGTGTTTGCACTTTCTGAAATCCACAATCATCTCATTTGTCTTCTTCATATTGATGTGGAGGTTGTTCTTCCTGCACCAGCTCAAAAGATGTTCCACTTCCTGCCTGTAGCTGGACTCATTGTTTGTGATGCATACAACCACTACTGTATCATCTGCAAACTTTAAAATATGACGGCCTGGCTGGGTGTACAGTAGTCCCTCACTACTTTGCGTTTCATTTTCACTGACTCGCTCTATCACAGTTTTTCAAAATAAGATTGGACATGATGACACACAATTGGCTGATTGATGAATGAGCCACATATCAGCATGGAATTTTTATTTTAAACAAATTATTGTAAATTATTTAGTACCTGCTGCACCTGAAGACCATATGGAGAAATATTCTCCTGCCACTTCCTGTCCTCCTCTGTGATCTCCATTCTGCTATGGAGAAGTGGGTGTGGTTGAGTGTGCAAAGTGCAGCCATGAAACCTAATGTTAACTTTTTTATGTTTATGTTCTCCTCACAGGAGCCTCTGGCCCTGATGTGAGGACAAAAGTAAAAAAAGAAAAATGAGATGAGGGCCACAGGACAGCCACAAAAGTTATTGCTAAAAGTTTACTGTCTTTTTCTACAGTGGAGGCTCCATGGTGTAGGTAAGTAAGCTATAAAGGATATTGTTGACCAGCTAAGCCTTTATCTCTCAGCCTACAAAGTAGATAATGGTTTTAGGGCAACAACAACACAACCAAGTTATTGTTTAGGTTTTGTGTTCTAATGTCCATTAGTGAGATTCAAGGCTGAAATATACCTGAGCGTTCTCCCTATACGCGCGTTCTCCCTATACGCCTATACGCCACGTACGTACGTCAAGGCAAAAGTGTAGCCCCGCGTAGCCCCTCAGGGCACGAACGCGCAAAGCTTTTTTTTCACGACCGCGCATGCTTGCGCGGTGTCTGACCATAAACTTCCCCGGCGCCGGACTGTTTTGTATGTTCAACAAATGAATTAAATTCCTCTTCTTTATCGCTGATCGGGCCTTTTCTTTTGTTTTTTTGCCTAAAGTCAAGTAATCGCTTCTTCCTCGTTCACTCGATGACTGAAATGAATGAATTCATGTCCTACCTGGCAGCGCAATGTTTTAAATATTTCCTGGTGGGCTGTGGGTTTGCTGGAATAGCGCTCCCTGTTTTTATTTTTATTTTTTAGAAGTTTATATTAACATATAAAGTGATAAAAGACCGCCGTGGGAGCAGCGAAGCGAACAGCTGCTCCTCTGGACCAAAGCCAGCGCGTGTCTCATGAGCTGTCAATCATTTCAGTAGGCGTGTCAGCAAGTGACCAATCAGCGACCTCAGTTTGTCCCCCTCTGCTCGCAGCTGCAGACGGGGCAGCTGCTGCTGCTCACATGACAACCAGGATTTGGAGCGAAACAACAAGGATTTGGAGCGAAAACGCAAGCATTTGAAAAGCGTAGCTTCTGAAGCTATATCAGCGAAACGCATGCGCACAAAATGCGTGCGTAGAGTGGCGTAAGGGAGGACGCTCAGGTATATTTCAGCCTTAAGAGCCCTAAACCCCAGAGAACCACAGAGAAGATTCAGGAAGAGATACAGAGGTACAAAAGTCTGCCATTAACCCTAAACTCAGTGAATCCAGTGACCTGGTGATGGTGGAATGTGAGGAACACTAGCTTTGTGTTTGGATCAGTTTGACATCTTCAAGCAAGCTCCTTCACCACATTCCGAGCGACGACCACGGCCACACGCCAGGTGACGACCACACCCACGCGCCAAGTGACGACCACGGCCACACGCTAGGTGACCCACGCGCCGAGTGACGACCATGGCCACACGCCAGGTGACGACCGCACCCACGCGCCGAGTGACGACCATGGCCACACGCCAGGTGACGACCGCACCCACGCGCCGAGTCACAACCGTGGCAGCACGCAGTGTGCTGCAGCTTGCCGAGGAGTCGGGCCGTCGCTGCCGCAGTGTGTCTTCGACTATCAGCGGGTTTGGACCAGATGCCTCACCTCCTCCTCATGTCTCAGTGGGGTCTGGACCCAATGCCCCACCTCTAAATGTCTCTGTTGGGGTTGGACTAGACGCCTCCTCATCTCACACCGCGTTTGCGTAAGCAGTCGTAAGATTTGAGCTTTGCTCGTACATGACCTGCGGGGGTACGCTTGTACCTCTGCGTAGTCTGTGCGTACCTCTGCGTATGGACGTACACAGAGCTATACTGGGAGCTTAAGGCTTTCCAGCTTCTACAGTCTGCTTTTGACATCAATCTGTCAGATTTGTTCCATCTCAAACTTGTGTTAAATGCTGACAAAACCAAAAGGATGTTGTCGATTGCAGCACGCCTTCCTTCTGTTTTATCTTTGAATTGAATTCAATTCAATTCAACCTTTACTGTAAAGGTTGAATTGAATTCATTCATTCATTCATTCAACCTTTATTTAGTCAGGTAAATCTTTTGAACCTCATGGGCTCATTTACGAAAGCGACCTGCTAAAACTAAAGAACAATGAACAGCAATGGTAGAATTTCCTTAAACAATAAACAATCAAACAATAAACAATAGAAAACAAAAGAGAGAGAAAAAAATATATATATATATAATATATATATATATATATATATATATATATATATATATATATATATATATATATATATATATATATATATATATATATATATATATATATATATATATTTTTTTTTAACAAAGTATCAAAAAACTAGCAAAACATTATAAGGTATATGTATAAAATCAAAGACAGGAACAAATCTGCATTGGTTTTTGCCAGGATTCCAACAGATTCTGAAAACCATTTAGAGAAGTCAAGGTCGAGAGCTTCAGATCTTTTTGTAAGATATTCCATGAAGCAGGAGCAGAGTAGGAGAAGGCCCTTTTTCCAAGTTCAGTCCTCACTGACGGAACACTGCAGGTAATCATGTCCTGAGAGCGCACACTGTAGCTGCACTCACGCAAAGACATGTAGGAGGAGATGTATGAGGGCAGCAGACCAAGAAGTGATTTAAAGATGAAAATGTACCAGTGGAAGAGTCTGCGTGAGGTTAATGATGTCCAGTTAACCAGTGAATACAGGGTGCAGTGGTGGGTACGATAATCACAACCAGTTATGAATCTTAGTGCACCATGATAGACAACATCCAACATCCGCAGGGTGCTTGTAGGAGCATTCATGTAGAGAATGTCACCGTAATCAATGGAGGGAAGGAAAGTCACAGATACAAGGCGTTTCCTAACATTCAGTGTTAGACATGATCTGTTTCTGAAAAAGAAACCCAGTTTAACTTTCAATTTCTTCACTAGGTTTTCCACGTGGAGTTTAAAAGAGAGATGTGAATCGATCAGGATACCCAGATATTTATAGGAATCAACAAACTCAATAGGGACACCATTTGAAGATAAAATCAGAGGAGGATCTGCTGGAACCGCCTTCCTATTTGAAAAAAACATCCCTTTTGTTTTATCAGCATTTAGGACAAGTTTGAGACGGAACAAATCTGACTGGATGATGTCAAAAGCGGATTGCAGTAACTGGAAAGCCTTAGCTACTGTTTTAGCTCGGCAATAAACAACTGTATCATCAGCATAGAAATGTAAGGATGCATCAGGGATGCAGTGACCTACATGAGCTATGTAGATTCAATTCAATTAAATTCAAAGATAAAACAGAAGTCTTGGTGCTGGCACCGGAGGGGCCAGTCTTGGTGCAGCTGACATGAGAACCAGTCTTGGTGCAGCTGAAGGTGAGCTCAGAGTTGAAGCTGATGAGGAAGGGGAGCTGTGATCAGCTGGTGGTGAGCTGGAAGGTGAACGTAGCTGATCACGAGCAAGCAGCAGTGAGCGTAGCACGCGCCTCTCTGTCCACGCCTGCTCTAACACTTGCCACGCCCCCGGAGAGCAGTTGTTGCCATCAGCCCCAGTGAATGAGGAAATCGTTTCTTCTGCAGCTATCAATTTGTCCCACAAAGCACTGGAGCTGTCTTCCTCCATCTTCACATCAGGCGCGCCGGTGCGCACAGCTTCATCCTCCAGCAAAAGTCTCACCTGAGCCCCGTCAGACACCCGTCTGCCGGTCCGGCGGCAAAAGGGCTGACATACGCCCCCCCTGAAATTCTCCCCGGCCTCTCTAGCCAACACGTCCTCATTCCTGACTCCTCCTGCATCTTACGTTTGGTCAGACCGCCCCCTGCAGCCCTTTGCGTATCTGTCATTATGAAATGGGAAGACGTACTCGTCAGTATTTCACGACTAGAGTCTTAATTGAATGTTATTAAGATGCTGAGTACAGGAGGCATCACTAGATGTCAGTAATGACCTCTGAAAATAAATTATGAACTGACCGGAAGTTTTGAAAAAAATAAAAACAACAAGGTTTCTGATGTCATCCTTTTGCGACCTACCTTTTTCCAAAGCACACCAAGCACACCTCACGAGGTAAGTTCACCTGGACCCACTCCTAAATGTTTTAGTACAATAAAAATCAAAACTACAAAAAACGAACTTGTTAGCTTACAAAGTTGTTAGCTTACAATGTTTTTAGCTTCCAAAGTTTCAGATTAAGGTTTTAGGGTTTGCAATACTGTGCCACGCGAGTGGAAGACATTTATACTACGTCTTTTATCCGCCAAAATTGCTCAACAATAGACAATCATAAGAGAGGAATACAGATTTATTTTTTAACAATTTAAAACAAACTAGCAAAGTAGCAAAACGAATTATAAGTTAGATGTAGAAAACGAAAAACAGGAACATTTCTGCATTGGTTTTTGCCAGGATTCCAACATTATAAGCATTGTTATAACATTATATAAACATTATAATCAACAATAAGCATTGTTTAAAGGCTGGGCTCTATATTGGCATTATATTGTACTGGCTTTGTCATTCACATCACACGTGGTACATAATGTGGAATGAAATGTACACAGGGTCCCAGTTACATCTGACAAAATACAAACTGTAAAGAAAAACAGTACTTCAACCTTATTTAGACAGGTTAATAGAGACCTGCTACAAACAAAGAATGATGACAACAGCAACAGTAGATTTACCGTGAACAATCAACAATAGACAATCATAAGAGAGAAATACAGATTTCCATTTTAATTTTTATTTTTTTAACAAGTTAAAACAAAGATGTCAAAGTAGCAAAACAGACAGATTCTAAGGCAAATGTAGAAAATCAAAAACAGGAACATGTCTGCATTGGACTTGTGATTCTGTGCGTCAGTATTTCAGAGATGACATGCAGAGTTAAATGTCATAAAGCAAAATTAGAATAATAATGAATGATTATACTTTGAAAGATTTTATTTAACACAAAGTAAAATCAATGTGTTATTTTAACTGCAGTGAACACATTTAAATAAAACTTGTCTGCCTGAAAAAAGGAGCATTAGACCGAACAAAATAACAGACTCTGATCATTTATTTTTCTCATCAACTCTAGTTAAAATATTGTCTAGTCAACCTTGTAATGGGTCAATAGTGAACAATATTTTAAGTTCCTCACACAATTTTCTAAACTTGGACCTGAGTCTCGAGACATTTGGAGACATTCTTGTCTCCTGTCCTAACATGAACTGACACAATTTAATATCGCAGCAAGAATTCCTTGTTCAAGTTCAGAAGAAGTTGATTTTCAACGTTTTTTGAGTCCAGCCTGGCTCTTTTGTGGGAGAAAATCTATCCTGTTGTACTGAACAGGCTTTCAATAATATTTCTATAATATTTCAATAGTCTTTCTATAAAGCCATTGGTGGTGTGTATCTTCTGGCTGAATCTCCATGGTGGAATCCATTTTGTGTGTGTTAGTGGTGCTGTGGGTGCTCCCAGCTCAATGACGTTTATACTAGAATAGCCATCACTGGTCCAGTTCTTCTTGAAGGCAGGTCTAATGTTACCTGTCCACTTTGCAGTGATTAAATGGACCAACTCTCCTCTCAACATCAGTTACTTTCAAACTAGCGACAAATCAAAAAACTGCAACGTGAATGTAACTTGTAACTCAACACATTATAGAACTGTAGTGTAGTAGAAAGTACAGATATTTCATGTAGAATGTAGTGTAGTAAAAGTAAACATACTCACATTTAATTCTACTTATGTACATGAAAAATTCACTTAATTACAGTAACAAAGTACTTGTACTTAGTTACATCCCACCACTGACTAAGAATATACTACATTCACTAAACTATTACTCCTAAACTAAGAATACACAAAACTAAGAATACACTAATCACTAATAGTACAAAAACAATGTGCCAAAACAACAGCAGCACGAACATGAGTCCATGTGAGCAGATGTGCACGGATGAACACGGCAATATGAAGTAATCAGCAGCATGAGCTCAGCAGCATGGATAGTCAGCAGCACATATCAACAACCAAGTGGCATTACAGTGATTTTTTTTTCTGAGCCCAGTCTGGAAACACTGATTATAGCTACCGTAGTTCAGTTGACTTGCAGTTAAATAAAAGCTTTGACAGTTTGACAGATGAATGACAGCAATACTTGTATCACTGTGATTTTATTGTATACATGTACAGTAGTTTGTAATGTACAGTACAAGGACACAGCAACTAGTGTCTACTAGTCAGCCCAACCAAAGTCCTCATCCTTTTTATTTTAGGGTTAGGATTAGCTCTGTTGTTTTATTACTGTGGCAAGACACATGAAGAGCTTCAGAAATCTGAACACTTTTTTTTTCTCTCTCAACAGGTTCCAGAGCTTTGCAACAATTTATGTACACTTCTCTACAAGTCACACCACAAAGGCACTTTTAAGAGCCACCTCGTCTGTCTATCTATCTGTCGTCTATCTATCTGTCATATCTATCTGTCATCCTTGTGTGTCCGTAATTTGGCTCTCGTTCTCTCTGTGTCTTGGCTTCTGTTTTGTCATGAGAGCTATGTTCGTTTGCTTGTTTTTGTCTGTCCATCACCATGAGTGACTCAAATATCCTAGATCCTATAAAGTTCCTGGATGATTTTCTAGCTGAGCAGAAATTGAAGAAGGCACTTCAACCCCTTGATGACTTGATTGCTGAGTTCAAGCTGAAAGAAGCTCAAGTACCTGTTAAGAAACCCGTCAGGAATCCTGTGAAGAAACCTCAGGTTCCTTCGCAGAAGAAACCTCAGGTATCTTCTGCGAAGAAACCTCAGGTATCTTCTGTGAAGAAACCTGAACCCACAATCAGGTGGAGAAAAAGGGACAAAGATGGAAACGAAATCTTTGCAAGGCCAAGATCAAGCAGAAATCCATCACACAAGAAAAGTCAGTACTTTAAAAAAAAAACATGATTACTGACAGATGTTGACAGATGTTGATTATTTCTGCCCACATCATTAAATTAATGGATTCAATATTTTATATTTTGGCAAAGTATATTTTTTCTACGTAATTAACAGATTTTCTTAGTTATTACATGCACTTGATGCTGATATTTAACTTTTTCACAACCGTCCAGCATTTATGAAAGATGCTTTCTAACTTTCCCAAACACAAAATTATCTTTTAATTTGCACTATAATAATAATAAATTCAATTTATACAGCATTTTTCATTAATAAAAATCTCAAAGTGCTACAACAATAAAACAAGTGATAAAATCAATAATCAATAATGATATCAACTAAGATTAAAGACAGAAATATGTGGAGGCAGAATAGGCCTGCTTAAAAAATAAATAAATAAATAAAACAAGTGATAAAATCAAGTAAAATCAATAATACTATAAACCAAGATCAAAGATAAAATCATGCGGAGGCAGAATAGGCTTGCTCAAAAAGAAAAGTCTTTAAACTGCTTTTAAAGTCAACCAGTGACTGTGGAGCTCTCAGGTAGTCAGGGAGGGAGTTCCATAGGCGGGGGGCAGCCACACAGAATGCCCTGTCTATAAAAGTATATTGAATAGAAATAACTTTGCAACATTGTACAGGTAATTAATTTAACATAAATTAGGAGTTGTACAGTTTTGTCATTCCCTAGAATGTTGTTGAAACATAATGAATGCATTTCCAGCAGTAGACAGACATGTTATTAGAGAAATACCTTGTAAAAAAAATTACAAATATACATGTTGTTACTCCATATATATGACTCAGTCTAAATCACTTCAATTCTTACTTTTTACTGTCTACTATGAATTTAAATGTTAAGATAGGGGAATGTGATAGGGAAATTACAGTTAGTGAATATGAATATTTATTTAATATTTTTGTTACAGCTGGTTGCATTCAGAAGACCAGCTGTCCCTCTAATGACATTCAGTGTGAGGTGGCCTTTGCTCCAGAGACTGTTGGTATGTCTTGATCATATTTTTAGCTCTTCCAAGCAGCTTATATATTCTATAATAAACTTTAACAAATGTTTTTTTTTTTAAAGAGTCTTTTCTACAAGAACTCCAGAGCTCACTGGATATTGCTGCAGGCGACCTTAACAAATCATTACCACCAAAAGTTCCTCTGGCTTCCACCAACTGGAAAACAAGAAAAAGTCTCGTTTCAGAGAGTTGGAAGGCAGAAAGACCTCGTCTGGTGAACACCATGGCAGCTCAACACAGTGTATCAGCACACGTATGCCAACAGTGTGGTAGGAATCCAGCTGCACTTTGCTGTCAAGATTGCCTACCACGCCCCTTCTTTTGTGACAAATGTGATGTGATGGTGCACACCAGACAAGTCCTTCACAACAGAGATGCCATGACAGCCGGATTCTTCCAGCCATTGCCTCCAACTACCTATGTTTTAAATGAAACTCTTTGCCATGATGGTAAGGTCAATGTTTTAACTAAGCTCATTGTGTTTAAGCACTCCTGAGCCTTTTTTTCCAACTGTTAACTTTCTACTTTGTTTTTAATGTTCTGGTTTATGGCTCAACTGGTTTAGGAGCTTAAAAAGTGCAAGTGCAAATCCATGCTGAGCTGAGCACGGCTGTGCAGAGTAGGGGCTGATTAGGAGCAGTGCAAATGGGGCATTAGTTTCAGGTTTTGATACAGCATGGGTGAATTCATATTTTGAACATGTGTTATCTTCTTTAGCACGATTTGTACCTGTGGAGACCCCAGTTATCTGTGATTGTCCATCAGAGTGTTTGAGGATCAAACCAGGAAAGTCTGTTGCTGTGGTCACGCTCAATGGTATGTTTAACTTTATTTTTTCCTGACTCAAAAAAACAATGTTAACTAAATTTAAATATGTATTATGTTTGTTGCAGACTACATAGAATTGTTTGTGACATAAAGCAGATGTAACTCTAAAATAATAAAGTTTTTCATTCTACCTTTTTTGTTGTTTTAGGTCGTTATGATCTGAGCATGCCAGAGCTGGGGTGTGAGGGATGTGATGCTAATTGGACCTGTGGAGTACATGACCTAAATCTAAGATATTTTTGGCCTGCCACCATTCACTTTTCCACTCTATATGCACCAGATGTGTTCTTTACATTTCAAGAAATGAAGATGGCGGTACCAGGTCTCTCCTGTCGAGCATTTCTGAAAATGCTGGATCAACGAACTGTCAGCTTTGGCCGTGTAAGTACTTTGGTGTACATATCCTAGAAGGACTGTCAAATTCAATCCTTTAGGTTCTATGTTTTTCCAACTCTTTGATGTACCTGGTTCAACACCTGAATGAAATGGCTGGGGCCATGCAGTCAAATTACTGTATATGGAGTCCTGCTAATGACCATATGTGAATAAGGTTTGTTGTGCCAGAGACATGCCTAAAATTTTCAGGACACCTACCCTCGACGCCTGGATTTGTACACCTATGTCATGCAACATGGTTTTTTATAATTATTATTTTGTTAGTTTGGTTGTTTTGTTTTTTGTCTCTCACTTTAAAACAGACTGGCAAGATCTCGGTGGACAGCTTCCTGAAAAGTTTTTTCGAGTGGGAAGCTGTAAGACATGAGTTGGATAAAATGTTAAGGAAGGATCCCTTCACGTGTCAAGCTTGTACTCCAGATATGCTTGCAGTTTGCGTGGATGGAAACCGCAAGCATTACCGTTTCAAGAATGCATCAAAGTATGGCAAAATTTGTACAATATAAAAATTGTTTTTATAAGTGACTAATGTTCACTACCTTTAGACCACAACACCTCATAACACTTTTTTATTTTTATCTTTTCAGATATGAGGAACCGGCAATATTTGAGGACCTCTTCATAGCCATGGATGAAGACGTGGGAAGATTTGTGGAGTATGTACACAAAACAACCAAACATGTAAGACTTCAGATTATAAGTACATAACTAGAATAATATTTAAGCCTGTAATCATGGTAGGGCTCACCACGGTCACTGGGAATTGTATGCATTCTAGGTTTCTGGAAGAGGTGTTTGTGGTGGACAGTGGTCAGCAGCGAGGGAGACCTCCCAGAGATCCAGCAGTAAGCTGGATGAGGAGGGATTGGAGCTTGCTGTGTGCAGACATGGAGTACTGCTCAGTGCCCTAAATATGTACAGGGGTGAAATATTTGCTTATCCCTTGTACCTGCAACAAAGGCTGGCCAAAAGGCAGATCACCTTTTTTTGTATGGATGTTACTTGCAAGTACTGGCCATATCTTGAGAAAGTGTCAAAAAGCTGTCCTGAGCTACAACCCCTTCTCCAAATGAAGCCATTTCTCTCAGTTTTTCATGCCAAAGCCCATGACTTCAAATGTGAGGTATGGAACACTGATTAGGCATATAATCACCTTGTTGGAACACTTCCACATCTGTATCACCATGTTTGACTCAGTTATTGTTATTGTATATGTGTGCATGCTTTATTCAGGTCAAGTGGAGTGGAGCATATCAGGATGGTGCTGGTTTGACACTAGGGGAGGAAGTGGAGCAGTGTAATGCATTTCTCTCAAGGATTGCAGTTACGACAAAACATATGTCCAAAGCAGGTGAGGAGGCCAAATATTGGTTTCTTTTAATTATAAGGATCTAACAATGATGAGTAAAAACACTAATATTGTGGGCTTTCTGTTTACAGGACGGACAGACATGCTGACTCTTATGGCCATGCGCTGGAATCAGCAAAAAATGGACAACTTGACCACCTCACTGACCTGTCGATATCAGAAGGTAATGAAACTAATGATTTTTTAAAAAAAATATGCCTATACATGCTTTATTTAAATGTGAATTTTTTATTTTTTTTAAATTGCAAAAAAAAAAGGCAAAAAAAGCTCTTCAAAACCAACTTCAGAACCTGGAGTCCTTAAGAACCGAGTTTTCAGTGACTGACAGTCAACTGGGTGACTGGGTCAGTGATATACAGGAGTGGGCAGAAGGTGAGCAAATACAGTTGTAAAATTTGAAGAAATTGCAAACATACTTCTGGGTTGACTGCATTCCTCTTTTTTAACCTTATCAGCCACAAGTAGCACAACTGCTGCCGAGTCCTTGGAGGGCAGAATTGAGGTTCTGGCAGCAAGCATCAAGAGACGATCCCAGCGTCTTTATAAAGACACAGATGGAAACAAAGCTCGTGCCAAGATTCGTCGCAAGATCAGAGAGGAAAAAAGCACATTAACAATGGCTTTGGAAGATTACAACAGGACTGTTCCAGACACACAAAGTCTGTGCTTGGAAGAGATTCTGTCTGGTGACACAGCTTGGCCATGGCAGCAACCACACAGTGGTATTAACACATACACCAATAAGTTTTATACTGACATCATATCTGACATATAATGTGACTTGATACTACAGGTGTTCACCTAAACTCACTTATATATTACAAGTTTCTTACTTGATTGATTTGTCTTGGGTATAAATGCATTTCAGGCTCTGTAAGTCTTGCAACAAAGAGAAGGGCATTCGATGGCGTCATGGCAGTAAGGAGACTTGAAGAGGAGAAGCGAGTCCTTGTAAGAGAGATGGAACATCATTGGAGATCTCTTTCATCCTATGAGGATACTCTCAAAGAGCTCTCCTGCCTGTTTTCGAGAGGAAAATTTAAACGTATGTTTGAAAGTAATGCATAATACCAAGTAATAATGAAATAATCTACAAAGTAATGCATAATACCAAGTAATAATGAAATAATCTACATCTTATATTAATTTTAAATTTTTACTTTTTATGTTCAAATTTAAAGGTTCGTCGTGTGCCCTAACTGACGAGGGTTTAAAAGGTCTGCAGAGCATCATCCTCGAAAAGCAGCAACATTCTAAACAGCTCAAGCAGCAGGCAAGAGAGCATTATCTTCAGGCTTTGTCAGGAGCAGAGAATGTCAACTTTGATGATTCTTCTGATGATGAATTCTACAGTGACTCAGAGTCCTCAGATGATAGTCCGTAATCATGTGGATGTACTGCAGAGAAAGATCTACGTTGCATTTGTATGTAATGATCTTGGGTGAAATCAAACACCGGTCCAATCCTGTTTGAAAACAAGCACTGTAGTACATTAGACCGGTATGTATGCTTTGTCTCTCAAACATTATAGAGCAATGTTTTTGTGTGTGTGTTTTGGGGGGGGGGGGGTCAAACTTTTTCACAATTGTTTGTCCTCTTAATTGTTTTGACGTTTTTTTATCAGATTTCTGAAAGAGGGACTTCATTTTTTGGGGTGTGTTTATGTTTCCAACTTGGCAATGTTTCATCTTGACAATTTCTTCTTATTTGAAATACTGTAGTTTGTAGGTTTGTGCTCTTTGTTCTTTGTAAAACTGTTTATTGGAGCTCTCATTACTTTTACAGGCATGTCATAGGTGTTATTTTTATTTCCCGCTTATGTTTGTGCACATTAGAGTATTTTCCTGGTAATTTTAAAATAACTTTTATTGAATTTAGATTTTCATCATGCTATTATTACTTCTACTAGGGTACTAACACTTGTGGTTATGTTAAGCAGTTTAAAAAAAATGACAACAACACTACATTGATTGTGGATTAACTAACATAACCAACACATGCTTTTTCATGTACTGTTTTTGAATTTGATTTTTCATAGAAAGGTGTTAATCTGTATTAGTTATTAACCCAGTGTACACCAAAAGTATGTACAGGTAGTGTTTTTTCTTCTTCTAATTAGTCACTAGAAATCAGATGAATTTGTCTGTGAAAATAAATCTGAACAATAAAATCATTAAATACATGTCAATGTGCTCTTTTCATGGATTAGTCATGTATTTTCATGGATTAGTCATGTTTCTGATTTAGTTTAATGACATGCATTGCTACAAAATAATTTGCATAGGTATACAAACATGAATTTCTAAACATAAAGGCACCTATAGTTTTCTGGACACTTTGCAAAGCAGGATATGTTCTGTGTACATTAGGTGAGACAAAGTCAGTACTGATCAGTGGTGTAGTTATGTGATACATGGGTTTACAGACTATACCCAC
>JBBPBX010022579.1:0-18185 GCA_038048925.1 Garcialebias charrua
CACCTCAGATTTTGTCTAATGTAGGAGGTGGTGAAGAGACGACACAGAAGACGGGATGCAGAACTTCACTTTAATCAACTCCTACCATTCTGGCAGGAAGCACCCAAAACCCACCTTATATATCAACCCTCTCACAATACAACATCCGGTCCTCTGGACCTTTCACAATAAAACATCCGGTAACACATTCGGTCCACTGGGTGTGAGTAGAGTCCCCTAGTGGTCCACCACACACGCCCCCCCAGAACACCCAGTAAGGTCCATCACTAGTCCAGCATTTTAGGTTTGATCAAACGACCAGAACGGCTGAACCTGGGCCCTGCAGAACCAGTCTGATGAAGCGGAGGGCTACGAGGAGGGCCTGCAGAAGATTCGGGCTCCAATGGTCGTTGAGAGTCTCTGGAAGGAGGACAGCAGTCCGTTAGCAATGTGGATGGAGGTCTGCCCCTGCGAGGAGCCTGGGCCGTAACAACCTGATCATCTGACATAACATGAGCTGGTTTAAGCCTATCGATACAGACAGTCTCAGTACGACCCCCTAAATCTAAAAGGAAGTGTTTTGGACCTGGTTGAAGAACCCGAAATGGTCCATCATACAAAGGCTGTAGTGGTGTCCTGTGTGCATTGTGTTTGACAAAAACAAATTTAGAGGACTCCAGACTCTTAGGTACAAATGACTGCGGTAAACAATGGTGTACCGGGCCAGGGACACGAAAAGAGCCCTCCTGAGATGAAAAATGGTGCAACGGTGGAGCGAACTGTGGTGAGGGTACCTCAGGTAAAAACTCACCGGGGACGCGCACAGGCTGACCGTAAACCAGTTCAGCCGGGGAAGAGCTCAGGTCCTCTTTGGTTGCGGTACGTAAACCCAACAAAACCCAGGGAAGACGGTCAATCCAGTTGTCACCGGTCAATGCAGCGCGAAGTGCAGCTTTCAATGACCTGTGAAACCGTTCACACAAACCATTAGCTTGGGGGTTGTAAGCGGTGGTCCTGTGAACGTTAGTCCCCAGACCCTTGGCCATGGTAGACCAAAGCTCAGAAACAAACTGCGGGCCCCTGTCCGATGTAATGTCTGAAGGGGGGCCAAAACGCGCAACCCAGGTAGACAAAAATGCCCGGGCCACCACTGCAGATGTTGTGGATGTCAGAGGAACCACCTCAGGCCACCTGGTGGTCCGGTCTATTATAGTCAGCAGATGAGTAAAACCTTGTGATGGAGGCAGAGGGCCCACCAGGTCTACGTGCACATGGTCAAACCGCCGACCAGGAATGGAGAAAGGTTCCAAAGGTGCTTTGGTGTGCCTGTTAACCTTAGCACGCTGGCATGGGACACACGTTGCTGCCCACTCCTTAACTGCTTTACGCAGACCGGGCCAAACAAACTTTGAACTGACCAGTTTCACAGAGGCTCTAACACCTGGATGGGAAAGGGAATGTAAAGAATCAAAAACGCGGCGTCGCCATGAAACTGGAACCAGAGGGCGGGGCCTGCCAGTAGAAACATCACAGAGCAGGAGAGGACCTCCGTCATTCACCTGCCGTTCCTCCAACTCGAGGCCTGTGGGCCCGGACTGGAGCTCGAGTATTTCTGCGTCGCTACGTTGGTCCGCAGCCATAGCAGAAAAATCGATGCCAACGTACACGGGAGAGATCAGCACCCGGGAGAGACAGTCGGCCACCACGTTGGATTTTCCAGCCACATGCTGAATGTCTGTAGTAAATTCAGACACCGCTGCGAGGTGGCGTTGCTGGCGAGCAGACCAGGGGTCAGAAATTTTTGACATCGCAAACACCAAGGGTTTGTGGTCAACATATGCAGTGAACTGGCGGCCCTCCAGGAAAAACCTGAAATGGCGTGTGGCCAGGTAAAGCGCCAGCAACTCTCTGTCAAAAACACTGTATTTAAGCTCATTGTCCCGCAGCGTACGGCTGAAAAATGCAAGCGGCTGCCAAACCCCGGAAACCTGCTGTTCTAACACAGCCCCCACCGCAACATCAGATGCGTCTGTTGTCAAAGCTATTTGTGCCGCTGGGGATGGATGGGCCAAAAGGGCAGCAGTGGCCAATGCAGCTTTAGCATCACCAAATGCCTGTAGGCGTTCTGGTGTCCAGTCAACACTGTCGTTGGGCTTTTTCTTTTTTAGCGCTCCATAGAGCGGTCGCAGCAGTTGTGCTGCCCTGGGGAGGAAACGGTTATAGAAATTAACCATTCCCAAAAATTCTTGTAGCGCTTTAACAGACTGGGGCTGTGGGAAATCGGACACCGCCTGCACTTTGTTTGGTAACGGGACAGCACCACTTGCAGAAATGCGGTGGCCCAAAAAATCAATGACTGGCAACCCAAACTGGCATTTCGCTGTATTTACAATCAGGCCATGTGCTGCTAGTCGCTGAAAAACCTCACGGAGGTGGGACATGTGCTGCTCAGCCGAGTTGCTAGCCACCAGGATGTCGTCCAAGTACACAAATACGAAGGACAATCCCCTTAGGACTGAATCCATCAACCGCTGGAACGTTTGTGCTGCACCTTTAAGACCAAAAGGCATGCGCAAAAACTCAAACAGGCCAAAAGGAGTGATAACAGCGGTCTTAGGGACATCTTCCACATGCACAGGAACCTGGTGGTACCCCCGTACTAAATCTACTTTAGAAAAAATAGAGGTCCCATCCAGGTGCACTGAAAAATCCTGGATGTGGGGGATGGGATAACGATCGTTCTCTGTGATGTTATTAAGGCGGCGGAAATCCCCACATGGTCGCCATTTGCCGTCTGCTTTGGGCACCATGTGCAGGGGGGAGGCCCACGGACTGTTTGAACGTTGCACGATGCCTAAACGCTCCATGCTAGCAAACTCTTCCTGTGCTATTGCTAGCTTAGTAGCATCGAGGCGGCGTGCACGTGCGAAAACCGGGGGGCCCGTTGTGGGGATATAATGTTCGACCCCATGTTCTGTGTTTGTGTTGGCAAAATTAGGAACAGTCAGCGAGGGGAACTCAGACAATAAACGCTGAAACACGTTACCCGAAGCTAAAAAGTTAGCATGCATTAAAGGCCCAGCTCCTCGCGTCGCACAAGGCAGTGACGAAAAAGACACAGCGTCGATCAAACGTCTGTTAGCAACATCAACAAGGAGCCCGTGAGCACAAAGAAAATCAGCCCCTAAAATAGGAACTGAGCTAGCAGCTACCACAAAGTTCCACTGGAAGTCCCGTTCATGGAAACAAACAGTCACCAACCTTTCGCCAAACGTCTTGATGGGAGAGCCATTAGCCGCGGTTAGCTGCGGCCCGCAGCCTTCTGCCAACCTGTCGGAGCCAGTCGGGGGAACGAGGCTCTTCTGCGAACCAGAGTCCACCAGGAACCGCCTCCCCGACCTCGAGTCTTCGATGAAAAGCAGCCTTTCCTTGTCGCCAACGGCCGCGGCTGCTAGCGGGCGCTGGCGTTGTCGTTTCCCTGCGGCTTGAAGCTGCACGGCGGGATGCATCGTCGTGCTTTGGCGCCAAAGCGCTGGTGGTAGAAACAAAGGGCGGCTCCCGTCCGCCTGCGGGTAGCGACCCCTGCTACCACCGATGGCTCGTCCGGCGCTGAGGGCGTTGCTTGAAGCTCAGGTGCTGCTGGAGATCCGGGGACCGCCGCCTGGACCGCGAAGGTCCTCGCAGCTAGGAGGATGCGGTCGGCTTCTTCGGCCAGCGAGCGGTAGTCTCTCTGCCGCAGAAACGGGGAGTTGGCCAGGACCGTGCGCACCGAAGCCGGGAGCTGGCGGAGGAAGAGGTGGAGGAAGAGAAACCCACAGTCTTCTGATCCCATTAAGGACAACATGCTCTCCATGAGCTCAAGAGCTATGCCATCGCCCAAACCGGAGAGGGAAAAAAGTTTCTCAGCGCGCTCCGCGTCTGAAAGTGAGTAACGCCGGAGGAGCAGCTGCTTGAGGGCGTCGTACTTTCCTTGTGCAGGAGGGGCCTGGAGCAGGCTCATTGCCCGCTGGGTGGACAGCGGATCCAGCGAGGCGACCACATAGTGGTATTTGGTGTCGTCTGCAGAAATCCCGCGAAGAGCAAACTGTGATTCGATGTGGGCGAACCACGACGGAGGGGCGTGCAGCCAGAAGTCCGGGATTTTAACGGCCACCGAAAAAGCGAGCGGGGCCGCCTGTGGAGGTTCCACAGCAGCGGACATCTGAAGAGAGCTGGCTGGAGCGTCAGATGTCGACATATTCAATTCACGAGAGTCACCAGTGTAGGAGGTGGTGAAGAGACGACACAGAAGACGGGATGCAGAACTTCACTTTAATTAACTCCTACCATTCTGGTGGGAAGCACCCAAAACCCACCTTATATATCAACCCTCTCACAATACAACATCCAGTCCTCTGGACATTTCACAATAAAACATCCGGTAACCCATTCGGTCCACTGGGTGTGAGTAGAGTCCCCTAGTGGTCCACCACACTAATAGCTTTTCTCATGCTATTTTCCATGTTCTTGAGATGCTCACCTATACCATACCATACCATACCATTTTATTTATAAAGCACTTTAAACAGGAACAAGTCCACACCAAAGTGCTGGACAAACAAACACGCAACAGGCAACACAGACAATGAAGTACAACACGAAAAACATAAAAACATTGCAGATCATAAATCAAACGATCCAATACAAATCAGCTGGCATTGAAAGCAATGGAGTAGTAGTGAGTTTTTAACCGGGATTTGAAAACCGAGAGGGAGGGGGCCTGTTTGATGAGCAGCGGTAACTCGTTCCAGAGTCTTGGGCCTGCTACAGAGAACGCCCTGTCACCCCTGCGCTTAAGGCGAGTTTCTGGAACTATTAAGAGTACCTGATCCTCTGACCTCAAAGCACGTGGAGGGACATATGGGTGTATCAGATCCGAGAGATAGGCGGGGGCGAGACTGTTCAGCGATTTGTAGACATACATGAGAATTTTGAATTGGATTCGAAGATGAACCGGTAGCCAGTGAAGGGAGGCCAAGACTGGTGTAATGTGCTCTCTTTTGCGTGTGCTGGTTAAAAATCGGGCAGCTGCGTTCTGAACCAGTTGTAATCGTGCAATGGTGGCTTGACTGACGCCAAGCAGAAGGGAATTGCAGTAATCAAGCCTAGATGTAATGAATGCGTGAATCACTGTCTCCAGGTTGTTTTTGGATAATATGGGCTTCAGCTTAGACAGACGCCTCAGCTGGAAAAAACAGGATTTGACGATCATGTTTACATGACTGTTGAGTTTCATGGAAGGATCCATTATCACTCCCAGATTTGTGACTTTTTGTTTTTCGGACAGGGGTAGAGCAGACAGGTCAATGCAGTGGTTTGAGGTTGTGTCATTGGGAAGGAACAATATGGCTTCAGACTTCTTATCATTGAAGCTTAAGAAATTTAAAGCCATCCAGTCCCTGATGTCAGCCAGGCAGTCGAGCAGAGGTTGAATAGAGCCTGTACCATTTTGTCTTAGGGGGAAGTAAATTTGACAGTCATCAGCGTAGAAGTGGAAGGGTATATTGTGTTTCCGGAAAATAGCACCGAGTGGCAGCAGGTATAAGGAGAACAAGAGAGGACCCAGGATGGACCCCTGCGGAACCCCCCATTTAAGAGCCGCCACTGTAGCCGCCACCTGTGTTCTTCCTATGCCCCAACCTTTGCACAACTTTCTCAGATTGTGTCAGTATGTAGCTATGTGCTAAAAAATCATGCCTTGCTAACAGAGTGCTGTTCATGGGTCTGTTTAAAATTGTTTCTATGATCGTGATCTTGATCTTGTAACAATCATGGTGCCACAATGACAATACAATGGTCCATCTAACTTTAAATTCCCCAAAATTAAGGTATGACTGTTCAATGGCACCCCATGTCAAAGATACACTGACACCACACTCCACACAGAACTTCAATACCGGTAATCTTCCATCCCAATGATAAACTACCACAACCTCACTTTAAATATTACCCATCATGGCCTGAAGACCTCACTTAGACCCTACAAAGAAGATTTTGGTTCAAGCTGATTCTCATCCAGTGTGATGAAAGGCCTAAATGTTTTCCCACTGACCTAAGAAAATTGAATTAAATCTTACAAGTAAGAGTCTAGTTTAGTATCACTCACCCAGATCCACACAAAAATTATATTAAAAGTATTGTTTAGAATCACACATATGTCCGCCACTCTTGCTTCTCTTGGTTATAAACCTTGTAATCAAGTTATTTTCATGCATATTACATTGTATTTTCATAATAGTTTCTTTTATTTTGTGAACAAACACGCTCCTTTCCGCCAGTTCAGGATAAAAGGACGTGACAACCCCTGGTTTAATCCTGAACTAGCTGACCTTCTGCACAAGAGAGACTATCTTTGGACTGCAGCGAGAAAATCAGGCTCAGACACTGATTGGTTGAATTTTCCGCAGCTAAGGAATAAATGCACAACTGCCATCAAAGCTGCAAAACTTAACTATTTCTTATCTCAGACCTGCAAAAATCTAAACAACCCTAAAAAATTCTGGAAAACCATCAAATCTCTCTCAGGCATCCCCCAATCATCCGACCTCCTATCACAACTTCTCGTTAACTCTGTTCCTGTGTCAAATAAACACGAGATCCTGAACTGTTTCAACAAACATTTTGTTGCTTCTAGTTCTTTATTTGATACAGTTACTAATGGAAAATCAGCCACTTCACCTAATAACCAAACTTCTACAAATCAAATCCCTCCTACAAGTCAATCCTCAGTTAATCACACCTTCTCTTTTTCTCCGTTCTCAGTCAGTGAGGTAAATAAACTGTTAAAAGGTCTTGATCCTAAAAAATCTGCAGGTCCAGATGAACTTCCACCTTATTTCTTAAGGCTGGCTGCTCATATCATTTCAGTCCCTGTGACCCACATCTTTAATCTGTCCATAAGCCAAAACTCCATTCCGGATGCTTGGAAAACAGCCTTTGTTCTTCCTTTGCTGAAGGGAGGTGACCCCACCTCACTGAACAATTATCGACCAATCTCTAAACTCTGCATTTTAGCCAAGGTTCTAGAAAAACTGATAAACTCTCAAATCAAAAATTATCTGGACTCATTTAACATCTTACCTCTCCATCAATCTGGTTTCAGGAAACAACACAGCACAACAACTGCTTCACTGAAAGTTCTTAATGACGTTGTTGAAGCATTGAATGCTAAGGATTATTGTGTTGCACTTTTCTCAGACCTGTCTAAAGCTTTTGACACTGTGGATCATAACATCTTGTGTCATAAGTGCTGAATTATGAGTGTTTGGTATTAAAATATGTTTCCGGACTAACTTAATCAATTTTTATACTATGGCTGTGTCTCAATTCAGGGGCTGCGTCCTCATGAGGACCCAGCCTAGCTGGGCCGAGTAGGCCACGCACTCACAAGACCGGGTGGGCTGAGCGAAACTGCTGAAATGGGACGGTCTAGCCTTCAGGTTTGCCGGCCTTGAAGTGGGTGGGGCGTTCTCTTGAAGTGGGTGGGAAGTTCTTGTGTGCGCGCTTTGTGTGTGTGGAAAGAGAAGGGACGCCGCTAAAATATATTAGTTAGCTGAATACATGTATATATATTAGTGTTTCTGAGTTTACTGTTTGTTAAGAACTGATTATAAATCAGCTTATAAGGGGCGATCTGTTAAAAGCCAGAGTGGACCTACGAAAACCAAGTTGTCCAGTAGCTCAGTTGGTTAATCAACTTGCGATTGGTGCAGAGATACTTTTCTCGAAGCTGGTTCGAATCTCACTCGGTACGGTTAAAACTTATTTTACGTTTGTCTTTTATTGGATAAAAAAATGAGGACTGAGATTAAAAGGAAGGAGTTTGTGAAACTCCTTCTTTTTTTTTAATCCAATAAAAGACAAACTTAAAATAAGTTTTAACCGTACCGGAGTGAGATTCGAACCAGCTTCGAGAAAAGCATCTCTGCACCAATCGCAAGTTGATTAACCAACTGTGCTACTGGACAACTTGCATTTCGTAGGTCCACTCTGGGTTTTAAAAGATTGCCCCTCAGAAAATCCTTGCTACGCACGTGTAAAATAATCTGATTTGTAATCAGTTCTTCAAAAACAGTAAACTCAGAAACACTAATATATATTCAGCCAACACATTTTTTTTGTCGTTTCTGTAGTTAAATTTTAATGAGATATATTCGAGCTGAGGTTGTTTGAGATGACTAAATAAAGGTTGAATGAATATTCGCGCTGAGGTTGTTGTTAAAACGAGCTGATGACTCAACAACACGCAGCAGCCCCGACCCTGCACGCAGAAAGTCCCACCCCCCCCGCGAAATCTCTGCTGGCGCTATGAATTCTGGGATAGCCTCCGTCTTGAAGGTTCCACGGATGCATCCTTCGATTTCGGCAGGAAGTAGGCCGCATTCCTCGGCCGCATGAGGAGGAGTCTTCGAATTGGGACAGTCCTCCGCGCGGGGCAATGACGTATGCGGCCGACAAATGCGCACTCATGAGGATGCAGCCCATGAATTGAGACACAGCTAATGTGTTCATTAAACTGGCCTTGAAAGGGGGGGTTTGTGCAATTTTGCTTCAAAGGCCCGGAATTTCTTTGAAGGACAAGGGCCCATCCTTCTCGGAAAAGCCATACGGTCTTTGATGAATGGTTGCATATCACCCTTCTCACTTCAAGTCTGCAGTTTTTAAAGGGAGTGAGGCACACAATGTGTTTCCATGCATCTCACAGCCAAGTAGAATTGTTGATGTAAGATAGGGATAAGTTGTAGTTTCAGTTGAGGGCAAACTGACCCAGGTGCCTAGCACCACTTTGCTTTGAAAAACAGAGTGAGGAAAGACATCACACGCACGCACACATGCACGCACACACACATACACCCCGCAAGGTATAAAACTGTTAAAGCACACTTAGAGTCTTTGAAGTCTGTCCGCGAGTCTTTGGCCCAGACGTCCGGTCGAGCATTGATGACCATATCTCCCGCCGAACTGTGTGACTTCCCGGTTCAGTGGCAAGGTGAGAGATTGTAATTTGTTACATGTCAATGCCTAAGTGTGTGTATTTAAGTTTTACTGTGGCGAGATTAAACAGACAATTTGATCTTAGCAGGAAAACTGTTTGTGTGTGACTTGTATGTTTATTGTACATCTGAGGTGACTTGTACAACTGTATGTGTTTTTCCTTTTTTCCTTTTTCTGTCACAGACTTCTTTAATAAATGACAGATCATTAATTTTAATAAAGTCTGTGGTGTAAGTTTTTTCCTAAACAATTGTGTGCCTATCCTTCACGAACTTGACAAATGATTTAAAATAAACATTTGGAAATATCATAAAACAAGCACTCAGAAATTGGTTTCTCAGATCACACTATTGGTTGGTTTTCTAATTATCTTTCCGATCTGAGGCAATGTGTTCAACATAACGGTACTTCTTCCAGTTATTTAACAGTTAAACATGGTGTACCACAAGGCTCAGTCTTAGGACAAACCCTCTTTACAATCTACATATGTAATGTAGGTCAGAGCATCCCTGATGCATCCTTACATTTCTATGCTGATGGCACAGTTGTTTACTGTCGGGCTAAAACAGTTGCTAAGGCTTTCCAGTTTTTGCAATCCGCTTTTGACATCATCCAGTCAGATTTGTTCCATCTCAAACTTGTCCTAAATGCTGATAAAACCAAAGGGATGCTTTTTTCAAATAGGAAGTCGGTCCCAGCAGTTCTTCCTCTGATTTTATCCTCAAATGGTGTCCCTATTGAGTTTGTTGATTCCTATAAATATTTGGGTATCCTGGTCGATTCACATCTCTCTTTTAAACTCCACGTGGAAAACCTAGTAAAGAAACTGAAAGTTAAACTGGGTTTCTTTTTCAGAAACAGATCATGTCTAACACTGAATGCTAGGAAACGCCTTGTATCTGTGACTTTCCTTCCCTCCATTGATTACGGTGACATTATCTACATGAATGCTCCTACAAGCACCCTGCAGATGTTGGATGTTGTCTATCATGGTGCACTAAGATTCATAACTGGCTGTGATTATCGCTGGCTGTGATTATCGTACCCACCACTGCACCCTGTATTCACTGGTCAACTGGACATCATTAACTTCACGCAGACTCTTCCATTGGTACATTTTCATCTTTAAATCATTTCTTGGTCTGCTACCTTCATACATCTCCTCCTACATGTCTTTGAGTGAGTACAGCTACAGCGTGCGCTCTCAGGACATGATTACCTGCAGTGTTCCGTCAGTGAGGACTGAACTTGGCAAAAGGACCTTCTCCTACTCCGCTCCTGTTTCCTGGAACATCTTACAAAAATATCTGAAGCTCTCATCCTTGACTTATCTAAATGGGTTTAAGAATCTGTTGGAATCCTGGCAAAAACCGATGCAGATATGTTCCTGTTTTTTTATTTTGTACATCTGCCTTAAATATTTTGCTACTTTGATACTTTGTTTTAATTTGTTTAAAAAAATTGTATTTCTCTCTTATGTTTGTCTATTGTTGATTGTTTAAGGAAACTCTACTGTTGCTGTTGTCATCATTCTTTAGTTTGTAGACAGGTCCATCTTGTAAATGAGTCCTCGAGGCTCAATGAGAGTAACCTGACTAAATAAAGGTTGAATGAAAAATAAATTGAGGATAAAATAAGAGGAAGAACTACTGGGGCCAACTTCCTATTTGAAAAAAAAAAAAACATTCCTTTGGTTTTATCAGCATTTAGGACAGTGGTTCTAAATTTTAGGACAAGTTTGTGATGGAACAAATCTGACTGGATGATGTCAAAAGCGAATTGCAAAAGCTGGAAAGCCTTAGCAACTGTTTTAGCTCAACAATAAACAACTGTGTCATCATCAGCATAGAAATGTAAGGATGCATCAGGGATACTCTGACCTACATTACCTATGTAGATTGTAAAGAGGAATGGGTATGTACCAGTAGTTATTTGAGGGACAGGAAACAGTTTGTGCGAAATGGATGATGTGAAATCTGAACACAGCACTATTACATGTGGAGTTCCTCAAGGATTGGTACTAGGACCAAAGTTATTTATATTATATATAAATGATTTGGTAAAGGTGTCAGGACTCCTTAAGTGTATTCTTTTTGCTGATGACACCACTTTTTTTTTGGTAATAATATCTAACAGACTTTGGAATTAATGATGACTGAACTTGTTAAGATTCAGATTTGGTTTAAAATTAATAAATTATCGTTGGATTTAGATAAAAACCAGTTATGTGATATTTAGTAATAGAAATACATTTATTGATGTTCCATTTCAAATTGAGGGCTCTGAGATTCATAGAGTTCATGAAGTGAGGTTGTTGGGTGTCATCATTGATGATAAATTGTCATAGAAACAACATATAAGTTCTGTTAAAGTGAAAATATTTGTCTATTGCAATATTTTACAGAATCAGAGATTTATTAAATGATAAGGCACTGTATATGTTAAATAATACAATTATTGTTCCACATTTAATTTATTGTATTAGCATTTGCGGAAAGGCATGTAGATCAATTACAAAGCCTCTTTTTACTTTATAGAAAAGAGTTGTTAGAATTATCACTAGAAAGCATTACCATCATCCGTCAAGTGTATTGTTTTATCAAATGAAACTGTTAAAGTTATATGATTTGGTTGATTATAATATTTTGTTAGTTATAATAATAATAATAATAATAATCATTTTATTTAAAAGCGCCTTTCAGGACACCCAAGGACACTTAGCACTTTGAGATTTTTATTAATGAAAAGTGCATTATAAATTGAATTCATTATTATTATTATTATTATTATTAACAAACCAACACAGTGTAATACAGAGCAAACATTATCAGCGACAAATTGAAATATAAAATACATAAAGGATATAAAATGGATAAAAATACATTTAGTAAAGTTAGTGATAAGCTAGTCTAAAGAGATGGGTTTTCAGGGCAGTCTTGAACAGAGAAAGGGAGGTGGTGTTTCGAAGGTCTGGCGGTAGGGCGTTCCAGAGGTGAGGGGCAGAGCAGGTGAAGGCCCTGCTCCCCATGGTGGAGAGGCGGGCAGAGGGTACATGGAGATGTAGTGAAGAGGAGGATCTGAGAGAGCGTGATGGGATGGAGATTTGTAGGAGGTCAGATAGATAAGGAGGGGCAAGGTTGTGGATAGCTTTGAACGTGAGGAGTAGAATTTTGAAGATGATGCGTGATTTAACCGGGAGCCAGTGGAGCTGCTGCAGGACAGGAGTGATGTGATCATAGTAGGAGGTTTGAGTGATGACACGGGCAGCTGAGTTCTGGACCATCTGTAACTTGTGGAGAGATTTGTTGGGGAGGCCGTAGAGAAGGGAGTTGCAGTAGTCAATACGGGAAGTCACAAGACTGTGCACCAGGATGGCTGTGGAGCGGGGTGTGAGAGAAGGACGGAGACGGTTAATATTACGGAGGTGGAAATAGGCAGACCGAGTAATATTGTTGATGTGTGAAGTGAAGGAGAGAGTGGTGTCGAGGATGACACCGAGGCTCTTGACCTGAGGGGAGGGGGATAGCAGAGAGTTGTTAAGGGGGACGAGAAGATGTTCTGATTTTGAAATAGAGTTTTTGGTACCGACGAGAATGACTTCTGTTTTGTTGCTGTTTAGTTGAAGGAAATTGTTAGAAAACCAGTGATTTAGCTCGTTGAGACAGTCGGTGAGGATGGAGGGAGGGTGGGTGGAGTTAGGTTTTGATGACAAGTAGAGCTGCGTGTCATCAGCATAGCAGTGGAAATGGACGCCGTGTTTGCGGAAGATGTGGCCTAGAGGAAGGAGGTAAATGATGAAGAGGAGGGGTCCGAGGACAGAGCCTTGGGGGACACCCGTGGAGACATGGGAAGACTGGGAACGGAAGGATTTAAGCTGAATGAATTGGGTGCGGTCAGAGAGATAGGAGGTGAACCAGTCTAACGGGGTACCTGAGATGCCAATGGAGGTTAGTCTGTTGAGGAGGATAGAATGACAGATGGTGTCGAAGGCAGAGCTTAGATCAAGAAGAATGAGGATGGACAGAAGACCAGAGTCAGCAGCAAGAAGGAGGTCGTTAGTGATTTTTACTAGGGCTGTACAGAGCACAGAATTATACACTGCCTTCAAATGTTCAGATGTATTTTGTCAAAAGATTGAGTTGTTACAATCTCAAGGGGAAAGATGTATTTGTGAAACCACAGTTTAGAACTAGTTTGAAGGGAAGATCTACCATAATTCAGAGAGTTGAGTTGTGGAATTAATTGGAGACAGATGTTAAGGAAGCTCAATCATTGGTAATATTTAAGAGAATGGTTAAGTTTAAATTGTTAAAAACATATATCTAAATGAGTTTAATTTAGAATTTGTATGAGATTAACGAGGTTAAATGAGTTGTTCATTTTGTTTTGGTAATTAAAGAAATTTGTTGTATGAATTGTTTGTTAGAGAATAAGGGGCAGATAAAATAAGATTTTTTCTTCATCTGCTACCTTTCATTTTATATACAGGTATGTGTTTTTTTTCTTTCCTTATTGTATGTACGTTGTTTTGTATTTTATTATAAAATGAATGAAATAAATAAACTAAACTAAACTAAACTAAAGAGGGTTGGTCCTAAGACTAAAGGTCCCAGTATAGCTCTGCGTTCAGCCGAACACCGCTCAACGCCATTCGAACGCGAGGCACGAGCGTAGCCCCGTGTGGCATGAACGCGCCAAGCTCAAATTTTATGACCGCAAACGCGTTGTTGCACAATAAACTGCCCGGCGCCGGACTGTTTTGTATGTGACACAAATGTATAAGTCCCCTTCTTCATCCCTGATCTGGACTTTTCTTTTGTTTTTTTGCCAAAAGTCAAGTGATCGCTTCCTCCTCCGCTGACTCCATGACTGAAATGATGAGAAATGAATGAATTTGTCACGAGCGAATTAAACTCAGCTCCTACGTGGCTGCGCGAGGTTCTGCAGATTTCCTGCTGTGCTGGACCCTGTTTTTATTTTATTTTTTAGAACTTTTTTATTAACATATAAACACAGAACACTGCTACGGCTGTAGCTCGTGCCTTTTTTTCCTCACCCGACCTGTCAATCAATTCAGTAGGCGTGTCAGCAAATGACCAATCAGCTACCTCAATTTGTCCCGTAGGTAAACGCTCTGCGCTGCTGCTTAAATTACGTCAAGAATTTGGAGCGAAAACGCGAGCATTAACGCAAGAACGAACGCAGAGCTATACTGTGAACTGCTTGCTCACAGAACGTGCGCACAGAACGCGTGCTTAGAGCGGCGTTTGGCCGAACGCAGAGCTATACTGGGGTCTTTAGCCTTGTGGTACACCATTTTTAACTGTTAAATAACTGGAAGAAGTACCGTTATGTTGAACACATTGCCTCCGATCTGAAAGATAGTCTGACCTCTCCTTTGGTCGGATCTGGGGAGTGGGTGAGTGGCTCGTCCTGTTCGGGTGGCCCTGGGGACTCTGGGCTCGGGGTCCTTCTTGGGGTCTTGGGCTCTGATCGCCCCTTTGTCTGCCTCGGGCCTTGGGGGGGCGGATCTCTGATGCTTCACTGTCACTATTGAATGTTCTATTTGAGAAACCTTATTCACTTATGTATGCTCACAACCACACACAAATGGATGCAGGGATGTATATGTAGATATCATATGCAGATATGTAGATGGGTATGTGACTGAATATGAATGTATATGTATGTATACTGTATATATATATATTTGTAGGTATGGGTATGTATATGTATGGAAATCTACTGCAAGGTCATGAATGTTATTAGTCTTTATGCGTGTGTGTTTCGTTGCTGTGTTCTATCATGTACTTTGCAGGATTGCAGATAGAGGTTGGGTGTGTTTGCCTTGTGCTCTTTTTGTGGATAATTGTTGTGTTTTGTTGTCTTACTTTCTGTCTTTCCTTTCTCTCTATTATAAAAAAAATCATATCAGTGTAAGAGGATGGGTGTAAGGTGAGAAGGGAGGCCATCTATAAAAGGGAAGAAAAAAAAAGGAAAGATAGTTAGAAAACCAACCAATGGTGTGATCTGAGAAACCAATTTCTGAGAGCTTATGACACAAGATGTTATAATCCACTGTGTCAAAAGCTTTAGACAGGTCTAAAGGCTCACCCATAGCTCTGCGTATGGCTGTACACAGCTGTACGCACGTACTACGCAGAGGCACAAGCGTGGTACTGCACTGAACTGGTTTAGGTCCCATCTGGCAGACAGAACCATGTCTGTGAACATAGCTGGTTCTGAATCCTCCACTGCTCCTCTGTGTTTTGGGGTTCCACAGGGCTCCATTTTAGGTCCCCTGCTTTTCTCCCTTTACCTACTTCCATTGGGATCAATCCTCAGAAAGCATGGGATCTTTTTTCATTGTTACGCCGATGATAGTCAGATCTATATGCCACTAAAAAAGAAAGATGCCTCCTCAATCAGGCCACTTCTGTTGTGTCTTGAAGACATCAAAGCTTGGATGTCTTTAAACTTTTTAAATTTTAATGAAAAGAAAACAGAAGTGATGGTGTTTGGTCCTAGTGGCTCTTGTGAACCTTGCCCTGTTGATCTGGGCCCTCTGGCACCACATGTAAAGAAAACAGTTTCTAACTTGGGTTTTAAAATGGACAGTGATTTTAAATTAGATTCCCAGATTGGAGCGGTGGTCAAGACCAGTTTTTATCACCTCAGACAGCTGGCTAAGGTAAAGTCCATCCTTACACAGCAGCAGCTGGAAACAGTAATCCATGCCTTCATCACCTCTCGGCTGGATTACTGTAACGCTCTTTACCTTGGAGTCAGCCAGTCCTCCCTCAGACGTCTCCAGTTGGTCCAGAACGCTGCTGCTCGGCTTCTAACTGGAGTTCATAAGAGGGAGCACATCACCCCCACTCTGGCTTCACTCCACTGGCTGCCTGTTCATTTTAGAGTTCATTTTAAGATTATTTTATTTGTTTTTAAAAGTTTAAATGGTCTTGCCCCATCCTACCTCTCTGAGCTGCTTCAGCCATACTCTCCTGCTCGGTGCCTCAGATCAGTTGATCAGCTGCTCCTGGAGGAGATTATTGAGCATGCATCAGGGTATTGTGCTGTGTTGTTTCCTGAAACCAGATTGATGGAGAGGTAAGATGTTAAATGAGTCCAGATAATTTTTGATTTGAGAGTTTATCAGTTTTTCTAGAACCTTGGCTAAAATGCAGAGTTTAGAGATTGGTCGATAATTGTTCAGTGAGGTGGGGTCACCTCCCTTCAGCAAAGGAAGAACAAAGGCTGTTTTCCAAGCATCCAGAATGGAGTTTTGGCTTATGGACAGATTAAAGATGTGGGTCACAGGGACTGTGATGATATGAGCAGCCAGCCTTAAGAAATAAGGTGGAAGTTCATCTGGACCTGCAGATTTTTTAGTATTAAGACCTTTTAACAGGTTATTTACCTCATTGACTGAGAAGGGAGAAAAAGAGAAGGTGTGATTAACTGAGGATTGACTTGTAGGAGGGATTTTATTTGTAGAAGTTTGATTTTTAGATGAAGTGGCTGATTTTCCATTAGTAACTGTGTCAAATAATGAACTAGAAGCAACAAAATGTTTGTTGAAAAGGATCTCATGCTTATTTGACACAGGAAGTTAACAAGAATTTGTGATGAGAGGTCGGCTGATTGGGGGATGCCTGAGAGAGATTTGATGGTTTTCCAGAATTTTTAGGGTTGTTTAGATTTTTGAAGGTCTTTGATAAGAAATAGTTACGTTTTGCAACTTTGATGGCAGTTGTGCATTTATTCCTCAGCTGCTGAAAATTCAACCAATCAGTGTCTGCGCCTGATTTTCTCGCTGCAGCCCAAAGATGGTCTCTCTTGTGCAGGAGGTCAGCTAGTTCAGGAGTAAACCAGGGGCTGTCACATCCCTTTATCCTGAACTGGTGGAAAGGAGCGTGTTTGTTCACAAAATAAATGAAACTATTATGTGAAAATAGTTCCAGTGTCTCTGTAGTTTTTCCTCTGTCTGTGGATTGTGCTGTCAAGCCTGTCATGTTTTGTTTCTGTTCCTCTTGTCATCTCTTTCGTACAAGTTTTGCTACATCAGCTTTTTGTGTTTCTTTGTTTAAATAAATTGAAATCATTAATTTTTACCTGGAGTTTCCTGTTGTCTGCTTGCATGTGGGTTCAACACACAAACAGCAGAATCATGATAGAAACAAGAATTGCACAAAGCAAAGCCTTGTATGTTCTTCCAGATATGTGGATTTACAAAGTTGTCCTGTACTATCTTGTAGCTCCATGATTTTTGCCTGAGAATAACATTGACATGGTCCACATTTTGCTCACCTTATGTAAAATGTACTAAACTCAATACATTAAAGTACACTATAATGTTGTCTTCCAACATGAATGTCTAAGTGTTTTTGATGTCATCAGCTACATAATTTTTAACTTTACCATAATTTCAGGACCACTGAGCGCACCTGAATATAAGCCACCCATAAAAAGAAAAAAGTACATATGTAGGCCGTGCTTGTCTATAAGCTGCGGGTGTCCACGTTGTAATGGGAGATATTTACACAGAATGTTTTTTTGATATATGTTTGATTAAATGCATACAGTAAATGTTTTTTTTTTCTTCTGAACATTGCCTGTGACACAGCTTTAAAAATAAAAATACAGTAGCCTACCAGGAAGTCATTGATCGCTATCTTTATCTTCCTCCTGCACACTGCGCACTGAGCTTGCACACAGCTGCCTTTTGAAACCCATTGGTGACAGATAATTGTTTTACCCTGCTCTGCCGTCAGGATCCACTGGCAGACTTGAGCTAAAGTTGCTCTGCACTTTTGACCAGTTTTGGTAAACCATTTCTCACCACAAGTCTCCCACTGAGCTCAGAGTGCCACTTTAAATGCACAATTCACATTTATTTTGAGTGGCTGCAAGTACTTGGTCATGCCCCCAGGGAGGAGGGAAACTGTTGCCTTTTTTCCATTAGTACCTTTAGTATCGGTACAGCACGGTTACACTCAGCTCGGTACGATACACGTCACATTTTCATTATACTTTCAGTAATGGTTCAAGATGGCGGGTCCAAATTGATGTCAAGTGCCTTACCAGCCGGTGGCAGTAAGACCCTGAAACAGGTTTGAGTACAGAGTGAGAATTTATTTTGAAGTTTCTGGTTAATTAAAAAGAACACAGAT
>JBBPBX010022579.1:18720-29487 GCA_038048925.1 Garcialebias charrua
ACCATCATTAATTCCTAGTAATTGATCCTTGGGTTATTATTTAGGGTTGTCTTTTAATACTGGCTTTGGCATTACAGAATAAGTAATAGGCTTCTGTCTAATGTATTGTCCGTTGAATACATCTTAGTTGCCAGCTATTTGTACTTTGTAAAAGATTATGACCTTTGTCAGTTTCTGTCATTCTTTTTGATTTCCTTTTGTTCCACAGCTTTCCTTGTTAGAGCATTTGTAACAAGACTCTTATTAGTGGCTAAGGCTTTTGACTTGGGACCCGAAGGACGCGGGTTCGCGCCCCGGCCACTACACACCTTGGGGTGTCTATGAGTGCATACCTAATTCTCCAGCTCCCCGAGCGCTGACTACGGCTGCTCGCTGCACCACCTGGTGGTGGTTGGGTTAAAGGCAGAAGACCAATTTCGTCTGTCAAGTATGGGAAACATACACAGATGACAAATGTGACAAATTATTAATTATTATTATTAATTGAGCTCAATTTGGGGGATGGGGCTGGTAGATTTGTTCAGTAACTGATGTTTTGCAAGTTGGAAAACCATTTCAGATGTCGTTCTAAACCTAGGATTTTCTTCTAATGCAAAGTCCTTCAAGGTTCTTGTCATTCCAATGGAAATTGCTTACTTAACTTAGATCAGACAGTGGACATAATTTATCTTTGCACCTTTGACGAACAATATCCAGTTCAAGCATTAGTAACATACTCTTCAAATAACATTCTTTCTTTGTGTAAGCTCTTTTTGTAGCCAGTGGCCTGAAGCCAATTACTCCAGTCATAAATCAGAAGAAGCAGGTCACGTCATTTGCCCCCACAAACATCTAGCAATGCAAAAGGAGCTGTCAAACATTGTCAATATTTGTTTAAATAACCACATCAATTAGATGCAATTTAGGACATGCCTTGGTAAATAAAGCTTTCATTCTGATGCTGTAATTATCTGTAATTGTCATTCATACATTCTCCTGCCTGAGGTCCTGAGTGAAGCTAAGGAAGTGGAGGATTGCATCACACTAGATTATTGATGGCTAATCTGTTTCAGCTGGCTGATGTGATAAATGATGGACTGGAGATCGGTCCAGGTGTCCCCCACCTCTCACACAGTGACTGCTGGGTATGGGCACCAGTGACCCCCCATGACCTGAAAAGGAAGAAGAGGGTAAAAGATGATGGATGGATGAATGTATGTATGTGTGGATGTATGGCTGTATGGATGGATGTATGTATGTATGGATGGATAGGTTAGTGAATGATGTTCATGCTTTGTCAAATGATTTGTTTTGGTTTTTCCAAAAGAAAAAAATGGGGAAAGCATCTGGGCCATTCTAAATTCAAGTTCTGATATTGGGGCGGCTGTGGCTGAGTGGTTAGAGCAATCTTCCTCCAATGGAAGCGTTGATGGTTCGATTCCACCAGCAGTCACATGCTGAAGTGTTCCTGGGCAAGACACTGAACCCCTTGTTGCCTCTGATGTGTGTCCCATCTGTGTATGAATGTGATAAAGCTCTGATTAATCTTTGTACAGATCTAGTAGAGTGCTGTATGAATGGGTACATGAGGCACAGATTGTGTTGTAAAGAGCTTTGAGTGTCTTTAACCACATTTACCATGTTGTGTTTGAGCCTTTGCCAGGCCAAATGGACTTAAAGCTCCCCTGACATCATCTTTTAACTTTCCATAAAATGGCACAACATATCTATATATATATANTATATATATATATATATATATATATATATATTAAGATTGACCTCTGATCGTTTTTGCTAAAACAATGTTAAATTAATGAAAATTCCTCTCAAAAATAGTTTAAAATTAGCGCCGTTTTTTTTACATGGTAAATACGGATTTTCCCGTCGCGTGATTATGACGTCACATCTAGAGTCGGCTCCAACGCGCACATTGAATACAATGTAGGAAGATGCAAACGCATCCGTCCAATTTAGCCATTTAAAACTTTAGATTTTAGCGGTTTGTCTTCAGAGAAGCCAAAGTTATTTCGAGTAAACAGCAGGTTATAATTTTTTTTCTGCTGCTGCTGTTTTTTGTAGACTTTTAACTTCAGGAAGTGAGCAGCTGTGTGATGAGTTACAGGAGCTGCAAGTTGAGAGGCAGAAGGAATTCTACAACATCTAAATCGTTTCCACAGCACTGAAATGGTAATATATTAGTTAATGTTTCTAATAATTATTCAACATTAATTTATAGTTTAAAAAATTAGTCCCTTTTAAAATATCTGTTAAATATTTTAATGTTTATTCTAACATACGTTCTGAAATTTTTAACTAGTTTTTATTTGTGTATTTTTATCCATCAATATTTTTTTATTTTGTTGTAAATTTACATTTATTTTAAACAAAAACACTTTTAGATGTTTGAATCAGTTTGATTTCATCCGTCCTGTTTGGTCCAAAAAATGCAGCTGAGATGTCTTGACTGGACACCTGTCCAGGTGTCCCTGTGATGGACTGGAAACCTGTCAATTCAAACAATAAATGATATTCACCCCAATTTTTTAAAATCATATAAATACTTTATTACTGGTACATATATAACAAAGCCCCGCATTTACCATACCATACCATACCAGTTTATTTATAAAGCACTTAAAAATACAGCAGCAGCCGTCCGAAGTGCTGTACAAGAATAAAAACAAGCACAAAACAATAAAAACAATCAATCTCAATCATATAAATATCGGTACATCACAAGTAAAATAATACAACACTAAAACAGAGATGTGAACTCATTCTGGTTTAAAAGCCAATGAAAACATATGTGTTTTTAAACGAGTTTTAAAAACAGATATTGATGGGGCCTGCCTGACCTTCAGTGGCAGCTCGTTCCACAATTTAGGAGCCAGAGCTGAAAATGCTCTGTCTCCTCTGGTCTTATAAAAGGTTTTTGGGACTGCTAAAAGCATCTGGTCAGCGGATCTGAGAGCACGTGATGGCACATAAAGTTGAAGCAGTTCAGACAGATAACAGGGACTAAAACCGTTCAAAGACTTAAAAACAAACAATAAAACTTTAAAATGGATTCGAAACTGGACAGGAAGCCAATGAAGGGACATTAAAACTGGAGTGATGTGCTCACGTCTGCCTGTACCAGTCAAAAATCGTGCAGCAGCATTTTGTACCAGCTGCAACCGAGAAAGCGAGGCCTTATTTACTCCAATCAGAAGAGAGTTACAATAATCCAGGCGTGAAGTAATAAAAGCGTGGATTACGGTCTCTAAGTGGCGTCTAGAAAGGAGGGGCTTGATTTTTGACAGGCGCCTCAGATGAAAGAACGAGGATTTAACCATGCTGTTGATGTGACAGTCCAGTTTCAGGCAGGGGTCAATTTTCACTCCTAGATTTGTCACAATCGACTTTTCATATGGGGCCAAAGAGGAAAAATCAAAAGTGGTGGGACTGTCAGGAGCACTAGATCTAAAGACCATAACCTCGGTCTTTTTATCATTAAAATGAAGGAAATTAAGCGCCATCCACCCTCTAATGTCACCAAGACAGTCCAGAAGAGACTGCGTGGAGCCATTTTGTTTTACAGGAAAATAGACTTGACAGTCATCCGCATACAAATGAAACTGCACACCATGTTTCCTGAAAATAGAGCCGAGTGGCAGAAGGTAAAGTGAGAAGAGCAGAGGACCAAGGATAGATCCCTGGGGTACACCCCAGGGGAGGGCAGCAGATGCAGAGGTAAAATTATCAATCTTCACACTGAAACTTCGATTTGAAAGGTAGGACCTAAACCACTGCAGAGCTGAGCCAGTGATGCCCACCCATTGCTCCAATCTGGCGATAAGAATTTCATGGTCGACTGTGTCAAAAGCAGCTGTTAAATCTAAAAGCACAAGTAAAACACAGTTTCCAGAATCCAGCGATAAAAATATATCATTAAAAACCCTTAAAAGAGCAGATTCAGTGCTATGGTAGGTTTTAAAACCAGACTGGAAGACCTCCAAAATTTTAAATTCATCCAAAAAGTCCTTCAGCTGGGTGTAAACAACTTTTTCCAATATTTCCATTTCTGTTTAAGGTGTTGGATGATGTGATCAAATCTCCCTACACGTCATCCGAATCCGCTGAAACGTCTCTTTGTTCAACTCTTCTTGCCCATGGATAACTAAAACAACAGAAACGATGAGGGAGAACACGACCCTGCTGTTAAAGTGAAAACTAGCTCATTCAAACTATGAGAATAAACATTTTGTGATGCTTCATTTGAGTGTTGTCTTTTTTAAGGCTACAAACTAAAAAATGTTTTATGGTGACATGTTTAGGAAAGAAAGTAAACCAGCATCCTTTTGACTTGTTCAGTTTTTATTAAAATTGTTAAAGGTTTGTTTTTGATGAAATCTTATAGAATCTGCATATGGTGCCAAAATTAATGCTTGTATATTTTTAACTAGTTTTTATTTGTGTATTTTTATCCATCAAGATTTTTTTATTTTGTTGTAAATTTACATTTATTTAAAAAAAAAAATTTTAGATGCATCTTTATGAATCCGTTTGATTTAAACCGTCCTGTTTGGTCAAAAAAATGCAGCTGAGATGTCTTGACTGGAGACCTGTCCAGGTGTCTGTGATGGACTGGAGACCTGTCCAGGTGTCCCTGTGATGGACTGGAGACCTGTCCAGGTGTCCCTGTGATGGACTGGAGACCTGTCCAGGTGTCCCTGTGATGGACTGGAGACCTGTCCAGGTGTCCCTGTGATGGACTGGAGACCTGTCCAGGTGTCCCTGTGATGGACTGGAGACCTGTCCAGGTGTCCCTGTGATGGACTGGAGACCTGTCCAGGTGTCCCTGTGATGGACTGGAGACCTGTCCAGGTGTCCCTGTGATGGACTGGAGACCTGTCCAGGTGTCCCTGTGATGGACTGGAGACCTGTCCAGGTGTCCCTGTGATGGACTGGAGACCTGTCCAGGTGTCCCTGTGATGGACTGGAGACCTGTCCAGGTGTCCCTGTGATGGACTGGAGACCTGTCCAGGTGTCCCTGTGATGGACTGGAGACCTGTCCAGGTGTCCCTGTGATGGACTGGAGACCTGTCCAGGTGTCCCTGTGATGGACTGGAGACCTGTCCAGGTGTCCCTGTGATGGACTGGAGACCTGTCCAGGTGTCCCTGTGATGGACTGGAGACCTGGAAACCTGAAAACACAAACTGATATTTTTATTAAAACAGCTATGGAAATTTATGTTTTTTGACGGTATTTGATATAAATTTATTTTTAAATTTAATGATTGACATATAAACATTTTATTTTTATTTTTAGTGAACATTTAGTGCATGTAAACATGCAAATTTCAACTGGAAATATGAATGATGTTTTTCAGAACTTATGTTAGAATAAACATTAAAATATTTAACAGATATTTTAAAAGGGACTAATTTTTTAAACTATAAATTAATGTTGAATAATTATTAGAAACATTAACTAATATATTACCATTTCAGTGCTGTGGAAACGATTTAGATGTTGTAGAATTCCTTCTGCCTCTCAACTTGCAGCTCCTGTAACTCATCACACAGCTGCTCACTTCCTGAAGTTAAAAGTCTACAAAAAACAGCAGCAGCAGAAAAAAAATTATAACCTGCTGTTTACTCGAAATAACTTTGGCTTCTCTGAAGACAAACCGCTAAAATCTAAAGTTTTAAATGGCTAAATTGGACGGATGCGTTTGCATCTTCCTACATTGTATTCAATGTGCGCGTTGGAGCCGACTCTAGATGTGACGTCATAATCACGCGACGGGAAAATCCGTATTTACCATGTAAAAAAACGGCGCTAATTTTAAACTATTTTTGAGAGGAATTTTCATTAATTTAACATTGTTTTAGCAAAAACGATCAGAGGTCAACCTTAATATATATATATGTTGTGCCATTTTATGGAAAGTTAAAAGATGATGTCAGGGGAGCTTTAACAAAACGGTTTCTGAAAGGCGCGCATCGGCTTAGACCAATAGCACGCACTCTGGCACCATAATGGGACCTAGCATGTGTCCTCAGTGCAATGATTAAAGATCCGTTTGAGCCTTTGAGTCAGATACCTTTGAAGTATCTGTCTTTTAAAACAGCCTTGTTATTAGCTCTGACGTCAGCTAAAAGAGTGAGCGACCTATCAGGTCTGTCCATCGCTCCTTCTTGTTTCAAAATTCAAGGAGATGGAAGTTTAGCTGAACTTTGGCCAAATCCTACGTTTATACCTAAAAGCATAACAAGCTCATTCAGGTCCAGAGTTATTATGCTGGACGAGTTCTCTCCTCTTCCCCACAAAAATGCAGAGGAGGAACAATTACACCTGCTCTGCCTAGTACGCGCGCTCAGGTGTTATGTGGCATGCACAGCCGCGGTACGTAAATCTGATCAGTTGTATTTCAGGGAACGATCACAGGGTCAGCCTTTATCTTCCCAACATTTGTCACACTGGTTATGTGAAACTATTTCACATGCCTACAGTTCTTCTGGCCTTCAACCTCCTGAAGAACTTGGGGCCCATTCCACCAGAAGGATTTCAACCTCCACAGCTCTGCACAGAGGAGTGTCTGTGTAGGACATCTGCTCTGCGGCTTCGTGGTCGTCCCCGACCCACTTCATCCATTTTTATTTAAGAGATGTCTCTAGCTCTTCACTGACACATTCAGTTCTCAGAGTTGTGGCAGAGTGATTGTTATTTTTCAGTCAAAAAACTGTAAAATAAAAATAAAATAAATAAAAATAAGAAAGGAAAAACAACAATAAAACAATTATTGACAAACAACACAAAATAAGAAAGGAAAAACAACAATAAAACAATTATTGACAACAAACACAGCCTTGTTTTTGTCTTTATTTGATGGACGTTGTTTTTGTACAAATATTCCTTCAAACAGGAAAAATCCTTTCTCCTTCATTGGAAAGGTTTGCTTTGCCTGATATGAATAAACATTCATTTAGCTAAGATCAGGCAGAGGTTTGCACGCCTGTAATTCAATACGCACCAGCTGTTAGGATCAATGGTGCGTAATTACGCTTGAATGAGGTTTAGGTGGATGTCAGAGTGTTGTTATGGTCCTCGGTCAGACCCAGTGAGGCATGGATCATCCTGCTCCGCCCTTTAAACCCAATAAAGTGAAAGCTTTTTAAAGGGCGAAGCTTACACGAAAGAGAACGTTGGTTACGTATTGTAACCCCAGATGAGTGTAAGCGTAGCCCTTTAAAAACTGGGCCTCACTGGCTCTCAATTGGCTGAAGAAAAGAATATGCCTTTTGAGAGCAGACCAGTCCAGAGGCAAATAAAGCAAAAGCTTTTTAAAGGGCTGCGCTTACACTCATTGAATCTGGGGTTACAATACGTAACCAACGATGTATGAGCTAACAGTCCAAACTTTAAACTCCTTGTGGATAATATTGATTATCAATAAATGAGCAATAAATACAAAATAAAAGCATAAACCATAAATTCATCCATATTCATTCAATCTTTATGTAAACAGGTTAAAAACCCTTTCCTTTGTGCATTTTGTTTTTGTGTGGACATGGCTGCATACATGTTTGTACATGAAGTTTTTGGGTCTGTGTATCATTCTGTACCTGTACACTGACCTTTTTGTAATATTGTTTCGTTTGGTAAATTTTTCTTTTGATGTGCATCCCCTTATGTATGGCAGTCTTTTGGCATTTTAGTGTTTAAAGTCTGTTTCAAAACAGATGTTTTCTGCCTGGTGAAGCATCTATAAATATGTCTGACTGATGTGGTGGACTAAGTTAAATTTAGCGGGTGAGGACATTCCGTGCAGGCTTCCTTCTCCTCTGTTACTCAGAATATGTTCCGTCGGAAACCCCAAATGATCCCGGGTGGCGGTGACGCGCCTGGATGCTGCTGTGTTTGCTCCACCTCCCTCCCTCACCCTGCTCCGGGGCGGACCGTGTAGTTCTCATCCCTCCTGTTGCTGCTCTCAGAACTGAGAGAGGATTCGGTTCTGCTGAACCAAATGGGTCTCGTCCTCTTCACTCCCAGCTCTTCCTCGCTTTGACGTCCTCTCTTTATGGGCAGCTTGAAGAGCCGCTTCTCCTGACAAGGCGCCAGTGCGGAGCATGGGCAGACGCGAGGCGCACGGTGGAGGCGCAATGAACACCAAGTGCCGCTCCGAGCTCGGATGTCTGCAGGACGCGGCGTCCAGCCGCCAGAAGGGTGAGGTGGACAGATGTCCCCCCTGCAGCGCAGACAGGCGGCAGGCAGCAGGCGCGGACACGGAGGCGCCTGTGGAGGTGAAGAAGCACCAGCACAAGCACAACCTGAAGCACCGCTATGAGGTGATGGAGACCCTGGGCAGAGGCACCTATGGGAAAGTTAAAAAGGCGGTGGAGAAAGCCAGCATGAGAACAGTGAGTGCGCACGAGGTTCAACTAAATTATGAAATGTTAGATAAATAAACGGGAGGGGTAGTTTGACATTGAGATGTAAAAAAAAAAAACCTGATCTCTGCATATGCTTTTAGAGTCAGCTGTCTCCTTGTGTGAGTGATGGTTATTAATAATTCAATTAAGTGACGTGCGCGCGCGTGTGGGTAGGATGCTGATTTCAGTTGTCACTTCCTGTTCTGGCCAGCTGAGATGCCTCTAGTCTGACTCACTCAGGGAGACAATCCTTCAGCATCTGATCATCTGACCGAGTCAGCTCTCATCATAAAATTATCTTAAAAGGTAGTTGCCGGGCGACATTTGCACTCATAACCTCAAACTATTTTGTTTTACTTTTACTTTTTTTCTTGAGGATATCAGCACCAAATTTTATACTTTCTTTGTTCTAGATACAGTAATTTTTTTTATTTATAAAATTTGTTCATAAAAAAATACACAATACAAAACAATCCCATAAACGATAACGTACAAAATGTTAAAAAAAATGAAAGGTAGCAGAAAGAAGAAAAAAATCTTATTATATCTGCCCCTTTTTTCAAACAATCAGTTCAAACTTTATGCTTAAAGCCGGAGCATCAACAACATTCAGACGTGGATCCAGAGCTTTAAAAACTCCTAGTTTGTGTTATTGCTCTGGACCGCTCTGAATTACCGATGAAGGTTGTTTAAAATTCTGCTGTTATCGGTCTTTGCAACAATAAGCAAGATAAGAGGGCTGTGCTGAAACACTCATAGGAACTTTTGTTTTGCGGCGCATGATTATGCGAGATATTTCTTGTTAATAAAATGTAATAAGTGAAAAAATAACCAAAACGATACGCACGTGGACCGAACCGAACGTAATATACCGGAACGGTTCAATACACCCAATGTACCGTTACACCCCTAATATTTGGACTGTTGTGACTTGTACGGCAGAAAATATGGTAATTGGCTTTTCTATGTACTGTATGGGAATTTTCCTGTAAAGTGCCCTGAGACAACTTTGTTGTGAGTTGGCACTGCATAAATAGACTGAATTGCTGAGATAGCACAAAACTGTGGACTGAGTCACATGCTGAAAGCCATACTGAAGAAAAAATGCATGTGAACTGCGAGAATGATTTAGAAACTTTCACACAATAAATAAGTAAAAGGCCACAAACTGGACGAAGCTCCGGCTAATGTCAGCAGTTGTGTTTAAAGAAAAACTGAACTAGACAAAACTAAGGAAGTTAACTTGTTGTTCTAAAATTGAAACAACTTAGTCGACTTTTTGGTTCACTTCCACAAATGTGTGACAGTCATGTAAAAAAGGGTAAAAAAAAAAAGAAAAAAAAGAAAAGCACTTCATGTCTCACCCTGGTATGTCAGAGTCAGAGTCAGAGTACTTTTTATTAACATTGCACAAGTTTTCACCAGTACAGCGTGAATATGTACACACAGTCATCCGGAAGGGGGCGAGTGTGTGAAGCTGCTGCTATCAGACCACATGAGACATCATATCACATTATGTTCTTCAGCGCGGCCTCTCCCATCCGTATCGGGATGAAGGTCAAAGGTGTGAAAACAAGGAAAGAACCATGAGGGTCACAGCGTTGGTATTAAAAAAGATGTATCACATTTTGTCTTTCAAGACACCATATGAGACAGAAAAAACTATACCAGAAGCACATTTAAGACAATCACATGTTGCATTTTGAGACTGAGGCAGTGAGACTTCTGTCCATGAGACATTCCAGATAGCAAACAGTTCTGAGGTGAAACCAGCCGGCCTCCGATAACGCTCATAGAAAAGTTCTCCGGGGGGGGGGGGTGTAGCGATAGTGCAGCTGTTTGCCTCAGAAAACACGTCTCAGGAGAAATTTGACATCCAGCCTTTTTCCAAGGCTGTTTAGGGTAAAGTCAGATAAGGATTACAAATATTTTTCACTTCAGGCAGACAGTATAATTCCTTCAGCCTTGAGTCTTGCTGGGCAACTATGGTCCGATTCTGGACTTTTTCCTCTGATCCAGCTGTGGCCCTTAGATGTTGACCACCAGCGTCCAGAGTCCCAATCCGAGCGGATGATCTGCGATCCTCAGAGATCGTGTTCACTTTCCGGATTAGCTCTTAAACAGCTGATTTCCGAGGTCACGGCACAGATCAGATCGGGTGCTCCAACATTAGGTCCTGCTGAAACTCTCCCTCATTTGCCAATAGGCCAGTGCTCCACAAAACGCCAAAAAAGCAAAGCGCCGCCATCGTAATCCAATTTAATCCAGATTCTTCACATTCCCTCAGAGCACACAGAGAGCGAGACGTCACCATTCCATCGAATCCATGGCGTATCCTCTCGTTTCGTCTGCGGGGATGGGCCGGCT
>JBBPBX010022579.1:29533-41278 GCA_038048925.1 Garcialebias charrua
TGCCGGGGTCATCTTGTTGTAGTCTTCTGACAGAACAAACTCCTGAAACACAGTTTTATCTTTGTTTGAAACTTCAATCTTCCAGTAACAGTACAAAATGAATAACTCTTTCTAATTTTCTAACTAATACAATACAGGCAGTCCCTGACTTACGACGCAGTTCCATTCCTACGCTCCGTCGTAAACCGAATTTCGACGTAAGTCAGAACATACGTAAATACTTCACCTTATACGTACAGTACTGTATTTTACCAAGCACTAAGCCTATCCTAACACAGTCCCTACATAATTATCAAAAAACACATACATTTAGGAGCCATAATGAAGGAAAAAATAATTAATAACCTACTGGTATGCTGGTGAAGCCGTTCCTCCATCCCTCCTCCGTATTCTGTATTGCGTTTAGGTCGTAAAACCGCCGTCCATAAAACAGCTACTTTTCCACAGCTGCTGCCTGTTTCTGCTGGTCCAGCTTGCTCCAACAAGTTTTGTTTTGTTTTTTGAATGTCCAGAGGACTAGACTTAGCTTTTTTAGAGAGTACAGGGCAGCTGTAGCCTCCACAGCTATTAGTACTGGAAAGCTGGTGGAAGCCGTTTTTCTCCGTCCATCATTTGTTTATGACGTAAAACTTGGTCCATCTGCCGTATTCCGACGTAAAACCGCCGTCAACCTTGGTCCAGAGCTTTTCCACTGCTTCACTGGTTCTGCCTGTGTCCAGCCCGGTCTGTCTCGTGAACCTAGGTCCAGAGCGGCGTTTACAATAAGGTCTGCCCCTGTATTTTTCCACTGCTACCGTCAAGCTGCCACTGTTTCTGCCATCAAACTGGAAGTAAAACCGGAACTCGGCTTTTCAAAATATATATATATATATACATTTTTTTTTTATGGGAGATGCGTCGTAACAACAAAACGTCGTAACTCAAGATCGTCGTAACCCAAGGACTACCTGTACACATTACGCTACTTCATTTTTTTTTTTACAATTCAGGTTTGATCATTTTCTTCAATGTAAACATTGACTTGGCATTTTTAACATCATTCTCCAAACCATTCCATAATCAAATTCCTTGGATTGAGGTAGACCGTCCCTTCAAACTAGTTCTGAATTTTGGTTTTACAAATATCTCTGTCCCCTTAAGATTATAACAATTTTGTCTTTTAACAAAATGTATTTGGATATTTAAAGGTAATGCGTTATTCTGAGCTCTATACATAACTGATAAAATATTATAATCTACAAAATCATGGAACTTCAATAACTTCAGTTGATAAAATAATATACTTGTCAATGGACGACAGTAATGCTTTCTGGTGATTATTCTTACAGCTCTTTTCTGTAATCACTCAATAGTTTGTCAAGCATGTTCAAAGCCAACTGGGATCTGAGCAAAAGAGATGAAAAGTTCATCAGCTTTGAATCCAACTTGTGTTATTTTAGTAGACAAACACACTATCTTTAAAATCAGACTGCAGCAGTTAATGCTTCTAAAGTCTTTTTCATCCTCTGTTTGGTGGTTCATTTTGAACTTTTGTGAGGAAGGAATTTAAAAGACTCAAAGAAGAAAACACTAAACTTTGAGAGCAGCTTTGTGATGTGTTTGTGGAGGGTGAAGGGGTTTGGAATGCCCAGGGGGCCGGGGGTGACTGAATTCCTCGAGCCATTAGCCTGTGCATACCAAGGATTCTTTAAAACAAAACGGACATTATTTTTGGAAACAAGGCTCAGGGCCCGTTGTCTGAGTTTGGTGAAGAGGTGGTGGGGATCGTTTTAAGAGCAAAAGGGTAAGCCACATAAGCTGCTAGTTGTTGTTCTGTGTCCACAAGGGTTGAACAAAAGGATGAAATGAAAGGAGTGCACATGTCTCCAAAACTGGGTCATGCAGAAAATGTTTAATGTGAAGTACATCCTGCTGTTGTTTATCACGATGCTGGATGAGCCCAGACACAAGCAGACACAAGGAGCTTGGGTCAAATCTTGTAGATAAACAAAAGCAAAAGTCTGGTGTGGCAGCAACAACAAGCATGTCTTAAAAGCATGGGCAACCCTTACACAAATGAGGACAGAGACATCAGGCTTGTAGCCAGGACGACAGCTTGGGTGGTGATGAAACAGTTTGTGTGAGTGGAAAGTAGCAGCACCTGGGGGGAACAGGTGAGTGGCATGCTGACTGAAGAACAACCGAGGAGGCTGACAGAGGATGAAAAGGAGAGCAGACAAGAAAACGCAGGAGCTGAACCAAAACACAAAAATCCTGAGACAGAAAAAATAAAACGCAAACCACCAAGAGAAAATAAGGCCATGGAACTAAAGAAAGAAAGAAAAACAAACAGATTATGACAGTTCTGATGTTAAACTAGCTTTTTTCCTACCTGGATCTAATTAGACTGTCCTTTTATTTTATTTTTTCAAGCAGCCATTTATGAAGGCATGCATTGCAACCAATCAAGAAAGAGCTGAATCTGCTCTAAAGTAAGTCAATCTGGCAGCTAGTTGTGTTTTTTGCATGAGAGGTGCCTCACAACATGTGCATTTCCAGATGTTGGCTGTTGTTCCATCAATACAGTTCTTGGTTTCTCACAGTTAGATTGAGTGATCTGGCTGTTCTTGATGAATCTAAGAAAATACCTATCCACATTATTCCTACGCCCCATGACGCTTTGCGCGAAATGTGCACACGACTTCCGGTTGACCGGAAACACCGTTTGTTTACATGCGAGTAATACAGTTGAAGACAGTCCAAACTTTGTTGTTTTAGTTCATTAAAAATGTGGGAACACCACTCGTTTTGTTAAAAGAGGAGGGACAAATAAAAAGAAATTACAGATGTTACCTGATCGCGCAGACATAATTTAAAAATAACGCGTTTGCTCCGGCCTCTCGGCTAAGGTTTATTAGCAGCTATCTCGGCTAAAGATACCAGTCGCGTCTGAGATCTATCGTTTTAAGACAGTAAATCTTCCAAAACTCTCATTAATATCCCTCCCCGAATAAAAAGAAATAACAGATGTGACCTGATCGCGCTGACATAATTTAAAAATACATAAATAGCGAACGCGTTTGCTCCGGCCTCTCGGCTAAGGTTTATTAGCAGCTATCTCGGCTAAAAGTACCTGTCGCGTCTGAGATCTATCGTTTTAAGACAGTAAATCTTCCAAAACTCTCATTAATAAACCCTCCCCGAATAAAAAGATGTTACCTGATCGCGCAGACATAATTTAAAAATACATAAATAGCGAACGCGTTTGCTCCGGCCTCTCGGCTAAGGTTTATTAGCAGCTATCTCGGCTAAAAATACCGGTCGCGCCTGACATATATCATTTTAAGACAGTAAATCATCCAAAACTCTCATTAATAAACCCTCCCTGAATAAAAAGAAATTACAGATGTTACCTGATCGCGCAGACACAGCCATAGAGAAGGATGCAGGAACACTCTTTCTTTGTTTTGGGTCCGTGTTGAAAACACTGTTGTTTTAGCCAAAGATTTAGCTTGGTCCGGTTGTTGGTGCAGCCGCGAACAGCACAGCAGGTACCTGAACCCCGGTAGGACATTTCAGTAAACGTTCCGTTTAAACAAAAGCTGTGTTTGCTCCGATAAAATGAATGAAAATAACTTTCAAAAACACCCGCGATCCATACTCCGCCTATGGAATACAGGCACTTCCGGTGTCGGACAGGAAGTACAATGCACATTCGCTTCTACAGTGACACCCTCAAGAATATTGTGGATAGTACTGCACCTTGTTTTAGGAAATGCATAGTCAAACAAAAACAGCAATGTATATTTTGCTTTCTTAAATCTGAAGGACTGTCTGTTGAGATCATAATGATGTATCCAAATCTCCACAATTGTCCTGCATTACTGCAAAGACTGATTTCCAAAACAAAATTAGGTTACTACTTCAGTGTCACTTGGTCCAGTTCCCCATCAGCAAGACATGGCAGCTCTGAAGTTCCTGGCTATGAAATCTGTGAATGTGTTCTGCAGGTTTCTACAACCCAAATGTAGAACAAACAGATTTAAAAACTCATTTATCCCTGTAGCAATCAGGTTTCTTAATGCACACTAATTTTAACACTGTTATTTTAATGTCTTATTGTCTTGTGTTTACATGTGTATGTGTGTGTAAGTGCATATGTATGTATGAATCTGTGCACACCTATTGACTGCAAATCTAATTGCCCCTCGGGGATAATAAAGGAACTTGAATCTTGAATCTTGAATCTTGAAAGGAACAACTTCAGTCCAGGATCTGTTTGGCACAGACCCAGAGTAATCCCACTTCTAAATCGTCTGCAGATGCCTTAATTACTCTTGGGATGCATACAGGTGGTCTCCGACTTACGAGCGAGTATATGAGTCGCTCGTAAGACGAAAATTTTTATGTCGGAACACGAAACACGTGTCGCTCGTTAGTCCGGGTTTTTGGTCGTGTCGGAAAATTTATGCTTGCGCTACTACAAACACTCGTTTTTCAACACAAACGTACATACTAGTTCATAAACATGCTCAGAAACTTGTTTACAAACTGTTAGCTAACACACTTTCATCTAAAAACACGTACCAGTGCTGTATTTTCTGTATGCTCTGTACAACTTTACTGTTCCGTTGGTCAGCTCTTAAGTCCGGAACCTCGTATGCCGATGGGCTCGTAAGTCGGGGACCACCTGTATTTGTGAATTTGTAGGTAAATATGTTTGTAAAAATGAAAGGGCAGACTATTATCCCAACACCCCACCCCCATTATGACATCCGACACACATATGCATGATGGCTCTGATGTGTAAAGTTTTGTGGCCACAGGGAATTGTGGTATTTCCTCACAGTTAAGGCCCTGAAGCTCATTCAATAAACATGAAGCGGAGGGAGAAAAGCAGGGAAGCCTTGATGTTTGGCTGTACTTCTTTTTGTACATATTGTACATGTTGGCTGTACTTTCACAACATGGCCTGTGGGCTCCCCTAACTCACTTGTTCTTGAGTAAAAGAAGAACATCTGCGTGAGTACAGCCACTGCTAATGTCTCCCACATTTATCAAGCAACAGTTTTTGGCTCATTATTTCACATCATTGTGTGTAACCATGGAAACTTCCAATGTTTGTACACATTTCATTCATTCATTCAACCTTTATTTATACAGGTTAGTCTCATCGAGGACTCATTTACAAGAGAGACCTGTTTTAAACAAAGAACACAGATGAGGTACATACAACATTAAACATTCGTATGAAAGCACACTAAATGAAAAGTATATAAAAGAAGTTATATAAAACAAAATAAAACATGCTACATTACTTTGTATAAAACTGTGGCCCTTTTACCAAATTTGGTCCGCACTGAGGGAACACTGCAGGTAATGTCTTGGGAGTGCATAGCTGCACTGACGACGTGACATAGGAGGAAGATGTGTGAAGGCAGCACACTAAGGTGTGATTTAAAGATGAAAATGTACCAGTGAGAAAGTCTACATGAAGTTAATGATGACCAGTTAACCAGTGATTACAGGGTGCAGTGATGGGTACGGTAGACAGTTATGACAGCGTCCAACATCTGCACGGGTGCTTGCAGGAGAATTCCTGTAAATCATGTCACCATTGTCAATGAACGGAAGGAAAGTAGCAGCTACAAGGTGTTTCCTAGTGTTCAGAGTTAGACAGGATCTATTTCTAAAAAAATAATCTCAGTTAAACTTGCAGATTTTTTACCAAGTTTTTGACATGAGGCTTAAAAGAGAGAAGCAAACGGACCAAAAATACCCAAGTAGTTGCAAGAATCAACAAAATCAATAGGAACACCATTCCTAGATAAGACAGAAGAGAGATAGAGTGAGATCCGGAAAGGAAACATATATTCTCAGACTTCTGCCACCCTAGTGACCCTTTCTTAAATGCTCTTAAAAGTGAGGCATGTCATTTTACAAACTTTTTCCATTCATAATGAGGGGGTCAAATTGTGGATTTAGAGGACATTTTCCCCTGACCCCTCATACTTTGGCTTACTTTATCATTTGAATGTTCAACGACTAGGCTGATCTTCACTATAAAAAAAATACACATTAGGTGCACAGTGGCGCAGTTAGTAGAGCTGCTGCCTCTCAGCAAGCAGGTTGCCTCGGTTCAAATCCCGGTCCGCGTACCTTTCTGGGTGGAGTTAGCATGCTCTCTGTGCATGTGTGGGTTTTCTCTGGGTGCTCTGGTTTACTCCCACAGACCAAAAACATGCATGTTAATCTGATTGTAAACTCTAAATTGTCCCTAGGTGTGAGTGATAGAGTGAATGGTTGTTTGTCTCATTGGTCTCTGGACTGGAGACCTGTCCAGGGTGTACCCCGCCTCTCACACAGTGATAGCTGGAAATGAGCACCAGTGACCCCCTCAACCCAGATAAAGATAATGGATGGATGGGCGCATTTGATCTGATTAAAAGGAAGTCAAATCAATGGTTTGTATGATGTTGCATCTGACTTTACTTCCTGTTTTTAGTGTTTTTCCTGTGATGGGGCTGCTCTTTTTGTGTCAGAGAAGCTTTTTTTGACCTAACACTACATACTCTAAAATAAATCAGCCAAACTGTTTTGCCAACTTTAACAAAATAGTAGGGGAAGAAAGGGGAAACACACATTTTCAGAGGATTACATTTAATTTGTTGGATAATGATAAATGATGATAAATGTTACTTGAGAATAAATATGGGTAACTTTATGTTGAACTGTACTCATAACAAGCTTTCAATCAACCATAGAACATGTAAGAATGGGTCCAGACCTGCATCGGACCACAAGGCTCATTAAATCACTGGCCCCACTTTGTACCATCAACCTGCTGTGGACTGCAGATGGAAATTAGCCTGTATGGCTAAATCTAACACATTTAGATGATGTGCCACTTGTATACCGTACATGTTGCTTTATGTGTATTGTTCCTAACTTAAAAGGGTAATCCCTTTTTTCACTTTGGTAATCTTGGAGATTGTATGACTATGAAACTCTTACATTTATGGTAAAAACAAACAAATTGACTTCATTCACTGACTATCAACCATTTACGGTATCTGATTGCTAAAGTTTGGTTGTTGGCATACCTGATTGGTTGACCTCTAACCCTGTCCTTTAGACTTTCTGTATTTTTTTTATTTTATTTTTTTGCTGGATTTTTGCAATAATTAAAAAAATATTATATAAATACTTTACCTGGCTAATTTAGATGAAACACTGGAATATTAACAAAAAAAATAAAAAAAATAAAAACTTAAGGTGGTCTTAACAGTGAATAGCTATTGTTGAGTTCCTTTTTAGCTTCCTATCCCTCCTTGTACTTACTCACACTGCTCAGCTATTTAGGGCAGAGTGTCTTTGGCTTACCAGCTCTGGACAAGCATCATTCAGATGATGCCTACTAAGTACACAGAGTTTGTTGCAAACTTATACCCAGCATTTCATCTCTGGCCTAATGGAGAAGCCACATTGGCCTGGAGTGCCTGAGTTTGTGGGAAAATATCTTCAATTACCTCAAGATTGGTTATAAATAAAGACACAAACCTAAAAAAGCAACAATTTTCCTTCATTACTCTGGATCCTCGTCAATTGTAGGTCAGGCCAGTCCCAGGAATTTGGCGAATGCTTGAGTTGCGTAACCACTGCTGTTGATGGAGCGTGTGAATCGTGTCTTTCAGTGTCTCGTGGCTGTTTTTCCCGTCAGCTGAGAGAACGCTGCAGTTTGTGACCTTATCAAGAGGCCAGTTCAGCCCTTTGGGTGCTGAGCAGATTGTCCATGTTTGAATGTCAGCTTCACTCATATAGAGTACATGTCCTGAACTGACTTGTTGTTCCACATGTCTTAGTCTCCTGCTGCTCATCATGTATTTTAGTCCAGTGTATTTTAAATCAAAGGTGCCTGTTTGTCTGCCTCCTTCTTGTATTAATATGGTGCTATTTCTGTGACAGGGAGTTTGAGATGTGTGTTTTGGTGCTTTTGTATTTTGGGGTCAGGGGTTACATTCGGATACAGTTAGATCCTGGGATTAATGAATCAGTGTTTACAGTGCAGCTGTCAACCTTCTGCTTCTGTGCTAAATTCATTGGACATCCCACATCACCTTTAATACCCTGAGATTGTATTTGTGCTTTTACAGTACAGTATGTGTGTGCTGATATGTATTTGTTCAATTGAAAATTTTGCATGTGATAAAAGAAAATTATAAAATCTGGATGAGGTCAATTTGAGAGATAATCAAAGTTAACTGAGGACTAGTAAAAAAAGTGGATTTGGTGAAAATCTTCCATTTTTATCTATTTACATATGTAAATAGGCAAAAGTTAGTTACCAAGTAACATCTAATAACAGTTCTCCTTTTGATGACCTAAAACTGAAAAACAATCTGTCCAAAAATTAGGCATTTTTATTACTTATAGTTCTTTTAAAGTGGTTAACCATCCTCACTTAATTAACAGATCGATCAATGTGCGAGTTGAACAAAAGTCTTTTGTAGAAAAGCTTTTCATTTGGTTGCATGTTTCCATTCTAAGGTGGCGATCAAGTCAATTCGCAAGGAGCGCATTACCGACGACCTGGACAGAATTCACATCCAGAGGGAAATCGAAATCACCTCTGCACTCAGACACCCCAACATCACACGCTTCCATGAAGGTAAGACTGCAAATGGACAATTATGCACAATGTTGCAAAGAAGTGTAAACGATCATTTATAAAATGCTGCATTAATGAACAGATGAATGAGTTCCTATTTAAGTCATATTACTCTCAACACATACAACTACATTTGAAAGATTTTTACAGCAATAAATGGTGATGAAGGGTGATACAGTACTGGTAATTCTCAAATCCCATTTTAAGAACAAAAACAACAACTTAACCCTGCTAAGAATTCTGTTTGTTTAAAGCCCTCTATAGCCTCACGATTAGTGCCACAAACCTGTTAGCATTTTTTTAAACAATATTAACCCTCAATAAGGAAATTAATTATCTGCATTTTTCCCATCACACATGTAAGCACACATGTGGAGCAGAGGGATGCCATGTAAGGAGAAACTGGGGTTTTTAAGGCCTTGCTCAAGGGCCCAAAGTGGGGTAAATGAAAGTGGACGCAGATGTTGGTGCTTCATCTACCCACAGGATTTTTTTTTTTGTGCTGACCTGGCTCACCTTCTCTAACCTGTACGCCACCACTCTCCCATAAATTATTAAAATTACATCAAATACCTTTCATCAAGGCAAAAATAGTGCAGTGCTCAAGAGTATGTGTTGTGGATGATAACATTTAGTTCAGTATCAGTAAAACTGGCTGTGTGTTAGCTGGTTCTGTGTTCGCTAAGGCCAGCTAGCTGTGGCGACCATCTTGAATTGGGTTGACTCCAAAAGTTAACCAGTTGTAGATGGACATCAAATGGTTAATTTCTGAGAGTTTCCTTAAAATCTGTCCTCAAGTCCATGAGAAATGTAGTTAATGCCCGAGACGAACAGACACAGACAAAAATACTATGGCCTTACCCCTTCAGCTGTGGGCGTCTGGGAAATATTGTCACCATTTTTAACTCATCAAAGTAGCTGATGACCGCAGCAAGTAAACAACACAATCAGTTAACAGTCATTAATGTTACAACTTTAAAAATGTCATACATTAACTTTTAGTTGTTGTTGTTGTTTTCAGTTGTTTAAACACGAGTCGTCCACTGAGCCTGTGGCAATTTAAACGCACCAGAATAAAACTGGACCAAATTGTTCCCTGTGTTCTGTGTGGACAGTGTTTGAGAGCCGGGATAAGATTGTGATAGTGATGGAGTACGCCAGCAGAGGAGAGCTGTATGATTACATCCAGGAGAGGAAACGACTGCCGGAGCCAGAAGCCCGAAGCATCTTCAGACAGATTACATCTGCCGTCCACTACTGCCACAAGGTGACACGCTTCTGTTATTGAAACTTGCCACAGGATTTGAGCACAAACTGGGGCAGTGCATGTAGGCACGTGCTGAATGGTCAACTGAGCAAATACTTTCCTGCTAATTCCACTAAATCCTAATCATAATATTGTGGAGGGACTTGACTTCAGATTTCAGATCTCTCTGGGTTAAGATCATATTAGGCTTTGACTTGTTTGCAGTCACACACTCACATACTACCAGTTTACCTGCCCCCCTCATGGTTATTATATGCTTTGGCAAGGAAACAAATCCTTCTGTTTCCTTGTTTTTATTGTTGCTTTCCACAAAAGATTATATAATATGCGCCAAAAAATAAAAGAAACAAAATTACTGAGGAAATCCCTAAATCCTGGTAATTCACAAAATCTGCAAGAGTTACGAGTTACACCTGATAGTCAGCTGAGCGAGATGTGACAAAACTGTTTGCCTTTGTTTGGTTTAATGGTAACACTTTACAATAAAGTGCACAAACTTTGATTAACTACTAGGGAACACCTCAGCAACTAATGGGTAGTTAACCAATACTTACTGGGTAACACAGAGTCTTATTAGGGGACTACTGGTTAGTTACCTTTTTTTTAATCATTCAACCTTTATTTATACAGATAAATCACATTGGCTGGAAAGCGCTATATAAATAAGCACCATTTACCATTTACCATTTACATTGAGCCTTGAAGACTCAGTTACAAGTGAGGCCTTGTAAATGAAGAGGAACTAATCAGGAGCTAATAGGTACGGTATTTAACCAGTACTTACCGTACTGGGGAACACACAGTCGAGCCTTATTAGGGGACTACTGGTTTTTACCACAGAAACAGAGGAGACATTCTCCATGGGGGTTCTGAATAAACCCTGCACCAGTGAGGTCCCAGCTCGTAATTGTCAAAACCTATTTTCTAGTGATTACTGGTTTTATTGCATTTTCTCTTTTGCAAACCTATTGATGGAAACTATGTCTGACTAATTAAATCTTGTGTACTTTATTGTGAAGTGTTACCAATTTAATTCATTAATTCCTCGAGTAAAACTCAAATTATCGGTCAGCTTCTGTAGTTACAGGGAAGATGGAGGCTGGTTTGTTCTCCTACTTCCCCCGAATGTTGTCTCAAAATAGACATGAACGTTCTGGCATAAATGATTTATTGAAAGCACCTCAGAGGAATGCAGGAACATGGAGGGATTTTTTTCAGTGTTTCTGGAGAAGAACTAGTCATTTGGATTTGCAGTAGCAGTAAATGTAAATAAATAAATAAATAAAGGAAAATGTGCTTATATCGTTTTGTTTGTCTGTGCTCAGCCTGTATGCATGCAAACTATTTAAAATGTCATGGTTTAACTCAAGAAGATGAAACGGTAAAAAAAAGAAGATAAGCTTTAAATTTCTTTGCGTCACTTTTTAGTTATCTATTGGAATGTTTCCTTTGAGGTTTCTTGTCAATTAAATCAATATTTGATTAATCAAATGGGTTTTTTCTTCTGGTGGGGGCACTTCTTCTTGTGCTTGTCAAAGTTCTGCAAACTCTGGAACTAATGTTGCTGTGTCCCCATTTTCTTGCAGAATGGTGTTGTGCACCGAGACCTCAAGCTGGAGAACATCCTTTTAGATCAAGATTTAAATGTGAAGGTGAGTCTGATTAGTTTCCATGATATACCAACATAAAACCTAATCCTGCCTGTTTTATGAAAACAAATTACCGGTAGGTTTTCTTTGCAAAACATGCATTTATATATAGGCCAAATTTTTATAATAAGTTTAAAATGTTTCCTGTTAAAAGTACTCATTGCAATCATGAAGGTCTTAAA
>JBBPBX010022580.1:18122-34648 GCA_038048925.1 Garcialebias charrua
ACACACACACACAGACAAGACAGGACATAATTACAAACACCTGGGAACACAAGGAGGAAATCAGTCTCTAAACAAATGAGGTGACACAAGGGTGCACAGATAAGGGATGCCCACTAAATGGTGCCATCCCTACAGTTGTACACTAATAACGGATGCATAAAAATGAAACCTCTTGTTAAAATCAAATTCCCATTCAAAGAGCAAATTAAAACATGTCACACTTGTACTTTAAGTCTTTTCCATCTTATACTGCTAGCTGAAGGCAGAGATACTAAAACAAAAATGCATTGGAGCAGCCAACAACAACATAAATTACTCCAACTGTCGTAAATAATTACTGAAAATGTACTCAAATTCAGACCAAGGCTGAGAAGGATCACAGACACAGATAATCAGTTAAGTGAGTTTATTTACAGTTCTGGGTTAAAGTCAGGGTTACTGCAAGGAAAGGGGAAAAAGATTAATGATGATGTTTGGGGAATATTGTAGTTTTTTTTAAGTGTTTAATTAAGTCTCTCTCTCTAACAGAAGGAACTTGGAGGAGGCAGACCAGAGGGAGGAGGTGAGTGTCCATCAGGGGCCTCATGTACAAAGACTTGCGTGGACTTCTTACTGAAACGTGACGTACGGTCAAATCCAGAAAACAGCGTACGCACAAAAAAATCCAGATGTATCAAACTGTGCGTACGCCGGAATCCACGCACATTGCTTTTGTACATCACAATCAACGTGGAATTGAGCGCACATGAGAGAGTGGCCGACTCCGCCTTTGACACGCCTCCATATAAATATGCAAATTCATTTAAATATGCCCTGCACCAGAGGAATGTCGTCTTTGCTCTATTGCAAATCATGTCGAAACGTGGAAAAAAGAGGAACTTCACGGACTGTGAACTGGAGACACTTCTGAGTGAGGTAGAGGCACGGAAAAAAGTTTTGTTTGGCACGCTGTCCTCTGGCGTTACAGCTAAGCGCAAAAGGCGTGAGTGGGACAGCCTGTGTGAAGCTGTAAATGCTGTGGGGTCAGAGCAGCGAACACCGGCAGAACTAAAAAAAAAGTGGTCAGATATTAAGGTGGATGTGAAACGGAGGACAGCTGCCCATCGCCAGAGTGTGACGAAAACAGGCGGGGGGACAGGAGATGACGACATCACTCCATTTGACCAGAGGGTTGCCAGTATTGTGGGTGACACGGCCCTCACAGGTGTAGTGGCTCCGCATGTGGGGGATTCGGATTGTACACAAAGTAAGTAAATAAGTCAGTGTTAATTCTAAATGCCATAAAATATCTTGTTTTCATACTGGTGACTATAAGAATAAAAAGTCTTCAGTCATGGGATTTTTTTATATATTATTTTTTACATGTACACATTTTATTTTGCCATCAGAGAATGAAACAGAAGACACGCAGTCTGCTGCCTCAGACTTTGGATGCTCCTCCAGTGTCCCTAGAACATCTGGCACCACGGGCACATCCAGCACACCCCACCTGCCAGCAGCTGATGTCCGTCCTACTGGCCGTGTTCTGACGACAGCTGTCCTGCAGACACAGCAGGAAATAGTTTCCGGCATTAATGGCATCAATGACCGCCTGGACCAACTGATCGGAGTCCTCGCAGACATTAACAGAACATTAAATGCACTGATTAAGTGATAATGTGTACTTGCCTGTTTTATATATTTGCTATCACATTTTGCCGGGCCCTAATAGCTACCTGGGTGGGATGTACATTGAGGGGTGCAGGTTCTGGTTCCTCTGGTGGGGGCAAGCGTATGTCAGGCTGTGGTATGTCAAGTCCGTGTGCCAAATTGTGGAGGACGCCACATGCCATCACAATGCGGCACACTTTTACAGGACTATAGAGCAGCAGACCTCCAGTCCTGTCCAGACAGCGCCACCGTCCCTTTAGCAGGCCAATTGTCCTCTCGATGACTGACCGGCTGCGGGAATGGACGTCATTAAACCTCCGCTCTTGCTCAGTGTGGGGGTTGGCGAGAGGAGTCATGAGCCATGTTTTTAGTGGGTAACCACGGTCCCCTGTGAAATAAAAATAATAAATTACAAATGGGCAGAGTCAGATGCTTATCAGTTCGTAATGCGGCGCTTTTGGGTTACTTTGTGTTAATGAACGCAGCAGTGCGCTGGTGAAAGGCGGACGCATTCCACACTTTACGCACGTGTTTATTTGCAGAACCGCTATACACACAGAAACAAACAAGGGCTTGGTAGACTGCTCTGAAACTGCATTTTAACCAGCCATTAACAGAAAGTTGATCACTTGAAGCACTGACTAGTAATGGAACTTCAAAGACAGGGCGACATGTGGGGGCGCACAGGTTCCATGCGCATAAGAGATTATAAGGATGAAAAAAGAATAATTTACTCACCAAGAAGCCAACTATCTCGCACCGTGCCAGCTTGGAGTCTGTTCCCAACCATGCTGTTCATTAGAATAAATGAATCGTGTGTTGAGCCAGGCCACCTCGCCACAATGTTTGTTAGACGCATTTGCGCGTCACAAATAATTTGCACATTGATTGAATGAAAATGTTTCCTGTTAACGTAAACATATTCATCCTGTGATGGTGCTTTTATAGCAATGTGTGTGCAGTCGACAGCCCCGATTACATTAGGAAAACCGGTTGTCGCTGCAAATTGCGCTTTAATGTTGGCCTGTTCAGCTGCATTGTATGGGAATGTTATATACCTGGGTGACATACGGATAAGTCCATCCCACACAGCTGGCATGGATCGGCTCAGTGTGGACTGACACAGTCCCGATCGGTCTGCCAACTCCCTCTGAAATGCCCCTGTTGCAAGAAATCCCAGTGTTGTCAGCAGCTGCACATGTACAGGCAGCGCACGGCTCCTGGCTGTGTGGTGCTCCAAAACCGGTCGTAGCTCTAAGCACAGTTGCAGAAGTACTGCCCTCGGAAGCCGAAAACGACTGATGAGCCAGTCATCATCATGAGCCAGAAAATCCTCTCGGTCTCGAAAGACACGCTCTCTGCGTATAGCGCCATTTGCTATATCCTCTAATAAAGCTAAGGCCATTGTTGTCAATATTGTTGCCACTATTTTGCGCATGCTTTTGTATCCACTCATCTAATTGCGTCCATGTGGATGTAATAATTGTTAATCATGTGTGTTTGGTGTGAACAATAATGATTTTCACATCATGAACAGTTTCTCAGAATCACCTCTAAGTGTCGCCAATGGAACCAAAACTACAGAAACGTGCGTACGCCAGCCCTGGAGTTGGCGTGGGGATGCGCACATTTCCACGTTCAGTTCTGTTTTGATACGTACGGAGTTTTGCGTGGAAAATGGTGTACGCAAGGTTTTTGTGCATACGCACCGTTGATACATGAGGTCCCTGGTGAGTAATTCCTTGTATTTATCCAAGAGTCCCAAGTAGTGTATTTCAGGTGGCAGCTGGTGGAAGAGTGTCAGGCTGGAGTACAGAGTTTTCTCAGAGAAGGAGTCCAGTTTGGAGGCAGCTTGTCCGGTTTGGGTTCCAGAGGTGAGTCACAGATTTGTCTTGAAAACAGGGAGACATAAGCTGATTAAACATAAGTTCACAAAGGAAAACATTAAAATGGCTGTCTCACAGTACCCAATGTGACTGAATGATTCAGCAAAGACTGGAACCTCCTAAATAGCAGTTGGACTCATTAACCAGATTGGCAGCAGGTGGTTACACAGGAACTCCATCACCAGCACTCAGCAACTGCAAGGTGATTTCTCACACATAGACACACACACAAACACAAACCCAACAAGGCAATAAGGTGTATTGCTTTCTTGCTAGGTGCTACATGGCATTCATAGTTAATGCAAGAATGGTAGCAGGCCATGGATTTCATGGAGCCCAATACTGTACTGTTAATTGTTATAATTATTGGAACCTGCAGTTCAAAATTTGCATTGTGTTTCTAAGGTCATTAAGTCAAATTTAAGCCATATTAGCTTGCATGTATTCCCTTCTGTTGTCCACGGAGGGTGCCCCGCCCTGTAATCAGAACTAAGGACCCTGCCTACCAAAGTGCTTGACCAGTCAACAACTGCCAGCATTATCGTCGCTAAGCTTGAAACAAGCTAGCAGCAAAGAAGTGTCTCTGTCTCCACTACCCCTGGCTTCCCATCAACAAAAATCCCAGAAGGGATGAGCACACTGCCAAGGGCTTGACTGGCTTAAAAAAAATTAAAAAAAATTATACNTAATGAGAGTTTTGGAAGATTTACTGTCTTAAAATGATATATCTCAGACGCGACCGGGACTAAGCAGACATAGCTAACACACTAGCCGAGATACAGGCCACGTTGCCATGTATGCATTTTTAAATTATGTCTGCGCGATCAAGTAACATCAGTAAGTTTTTTTATTCAGGGAGGGTTTATTAATGAGAGTTTTGGGATTTACTGTCTTAAAATTATATATCTCAGACGCGACCGGGACTAAGCCGAGATAGCAGCTAACAAACATTAGCCGAGATACCCGAGCAAACACGTTGCTATGTATGTATTTTTAAATTATGTCTGCGCGATCAGGTAACATCTGTAGTTTCTTTTTATTCGGGGAGGGTTTATTAATGAGAGTTTTGGATGATTTAGTGTCTTAAAATGATATATCTCAGACGCGATCGGACATGCTCCGCCATTATTATTTAAATGCGCGTTGGAGCGTGCCTTCCCGTTGTCACGTCACTGATAATGTTTTGCGGAAATGCGCAGATTTTTAGGGGCGTATCCCAAAGAAAAAACTACCATAAATTGGAATAAAATTTTAATATATTTATAATTTATTTAGCAAAAACGAACAGAGCTCAATGATATATATATATTATGTTCTGACAAATATGCAAATTTCCAACATCATGTCACAATCCCTTTAATCTCAGTCTGGAAATCCCAGATTTTTCTCCCCATGTTTTAAGTACCTTTCACAGTGGTTACAGGAAAAAGAAGAGAGGCAGTTTATACAAAGTTTACCAAAATCTATTTCTAAAATTACCTTTTTTTTAATGTGCAAGATTTATTTTGTCAATAGCTTTGGTTTTATTAAACATAAAAAAGCACAACAGAATTCATAACATCTTAAAGATTTACTTTCCCAACGCAGAGCTATACTGGGGCCTTTAAAGACCTTTTTTTAAGCAAGCCTACTCTGCCTCCACATGATTTTATCTCTGATCTTAGTTGACATTGTCATTGATTTTAATTGATTTTATTAGTGATTTTTGTTATTTTATCATCGATTTTACTTGATTTTATCACTTGTTTTTATTTGATCATTGATTTTAGTTGCACTGAGATTTTTGTTAATGAAAAGTGCGTTACAAATTAAATTAATTATTATTATTATTATTTTAAAAAGGCACCAATCCTGAGCCTGGTTCTGCTGGAGGCTTCTTCCTGTTAAAAACAACAGGGGAGGGGAGTCCCACTCCCCTCAGGACGGAGGTTGAGGAGCATCAAGTGTAGAACCACTAGACTGAGGAACAGCTTCTACCCTGAGGCTGTTAGACTCATGAATAAATAAATAAGAATAAACACTGCAAAATATCACATCATGCTGATCTGTTTTCTTGTTGCTGTGTTAATTTGTGACCATCTGCTCATACAGACTCATGTTGGTGCTGCCGTTTGTAATTATGTTTTTCTATTACATTAGGGCTTAGTGTATTTCTAGTTGTTTTTCTTAGTTAATCCTAGATGTTATTACGGTTTTTCTCTTACATTTTGTTGTTGGATGTAACTGGGACCCTGCGTACATAATCTCATTTCATCACATGTACCACATGCAGTGCAAATGACAATAAAGATGATCTGACTGACTCTGAAATAAGAGTTTTCCTTCCCACTGCTACCTTTGTGCTAGCTCAGGATGGGAGACTGCAACAAAGTGAAGCTTCAACACAATCTGCTGGCTTCCTTAGACAAATTTCTACTGCATTGGCTTTTGTAAAATATGCACATGTTTTTGTTCAGTGCCCCGAGATGACTGCTGTTGTGACTTGGCGCTAAATAAATAAATTGAATTGAATTAATTCATGAATTAATGGATGAATTAATCCCAAAGAGATGTCAAAGTAACAGTTGAAAAATCCCCTTAAAATAAAAAACCCAACTGGACTTCTTTTTGTAGTTAAAGATGTTCCACTTTCAATCCGGGGAGTTTTCTCAATTCAAAACTAGAGTGTAAAGTTCAAAAGGTTAATATGTACGTCATCAGAAGTGCCAAAACTGTCACACTGGTGTGACAAAAACTGCATCCCCCCCCCCCCATATCTCCCTAACCCTATGCATGCATGCATGTATGTTTGCATGTTTAAAAAAGTTTTGACCTTGTAGTTTAAATGAGTTTTCTTGGTTTAGCACTTTCCTGATTATGTTCCATATCAGCATTATTGATGTTAAAGCAATTTAAAGCATTTCATAATAGTTGCAAATCATGTACAGTATGTCTGAGGGGGGAGTAGACACATTTTAAAGAAGCAAAATATTATTGCATATGTTCCAACCACCAAGAACCCCACTCCTTACTTTTCAAGCATGGCCGTCCTGAACTTCTCAACATTGAGCTCTCTGCGAAGCTGAGCAGCCAGCCTCTCAGTCCTCTTCTCCCTCAAGATAGTGTGCTTGCAAAGCTCCCTGGCAGATGGGCGCTTTGTTGGGTCTGAATCCAGCAATGACTGACGTAAAAAAATAATAATAATCTTGAGAAGTCAGTAACATCAAACAAAATGTGCCACTTACACAGATGGCACTTCTAAATACAGTATAATCTCTAATTATTGTGAATTAAACCTCAATCCAAAGTAGGACTAGTTTTACCTGAAGTAAACTTCTGAAGGGAGGCAAGAGCTCTTGGGGCAGTTTGGGCAGATGCCCCTTTCTAAGTCTGTGCCATTCATCTCCATTTTGAGGCAAAGGAGGAGCTCCAGCTGCCAGTAAAACTGTGAGGCCCAGAGCAAATATGTCAGCCTTGGGCAGGTGGTGGTAATCCTGCAGAGCAGATCATTACAATTTAGATATTGTTGATATAAACCATGCCTTTTAAATCCCAACTACGGTATTGTGTTTGACTGGGATAGGTCTTCATAGCCCCACATTTAAAATGTTACCAGGACCACTTTCTTCCACCTGCACCATCTTACTGAATTAAGGAATGTCCCTTTTCAAAGAAATGCAAAAAGGATGGCCATGCATTTATCACTTCTACACTGGACTAATTCTTTATTATATGGACATCTTAATAAAAAAAAAAAAACTTCAATTAATCCAAAACGCTGCAGTCAAGAGGTCTGATGAGTTAGAAAACATCCATCTAAAATTCCCCTTCAATGGTTGAAATATAAATAAAATAAAAATCTTACTTTCAACTACTTTCTAACTTTTAGCTTTCAACAACTCAGCTCAATCTCATTAAGGATCTTATTGTTCTATATTTTCTCTAACAGAGCACATTCAGACTGCTGGTTTACTTGTGGTTCCTTGAGTTCCTAAAATGGGAGGCAGAGCTTTCAGTTATCCAGCTCCTTCCTTGCAGACCCAACTTCCTTTCGGTTTGTGTGATTGACACATTGTCTACTTTGAAGACTACTGGTACGCTACAAAGCTTTTTGATCCATCCTATAATTAGGGTTGGCTTGAGTTTCTTGAGCTATCCTTGCACTGCTATAGGTTTATGGAGGACAAACAGACCACATTTCCTCAGTTTACAGTCTTTACTTTCTACTCTCCATGTTTGTACATGCAATTGTTGCTGCCATTACCAGATTTTGTTTTTCTTCCCATATAAAGTACACCTGGATCAATATCTATGGTGTTTCTTTTTCCTGCCCTCTCAAACCCCAGCAGTTTGAGGCAAACGATCACCCATCCTGTGTTTGGGTTTGCTGGGGGTTTCTTCCTGCTAAAAAAGGGAGATCGTCCTTTCCATTGTCAAAAACGTGCTGGTCAAACAGGAGCTTGTAACAAAACACTGTGTCCTTTTCCTCTTCAATTTCATACTGAACTGTATTAGAATAGGATTCAAATCTGGATCCGATTTGAATGCTTGCGAGAATCTGTTGTGAATTTTTGCGCTTTACTTATAAATAAACTAAACTTGTCTACAGAGACGCATATGAAACATCCGTACCTCATGAAGGACTTCATTAGCCAGAAAGCGGCTGTCCCCCTCTTCCACTTGAGGACTAGTAATTAAAGTCACATGACCCAAATCACCTGCCGGGGGAAAAGCTGAGCTTTGAAAGGGCAACAGATGTAGAAAAAGGCAGAAATTCAAGCAAACCATTTCATTAAATACCAATTTTGTAAAGAACTCCAGCCAAAGTGCCTTCATCATCTTCCTCCTCACTGTCCCCCTCACCCTCTGCACTTGTGCTGGGCTGCTGGCAAATAAAAATGTTACCTAAAATCAGATGGAAAAACACATTTGTTGACTTGCATGTAAACTGAACAGAGAACCCATATTCACAATAAAATAAAATAAATTAAAAAAGTGGACATATACTTGGTTTAATGTCCAGGTGGACAAGGCCTAAGCTGTGGATGTATTTCAGACCCATGGCCACTTGTAGAAGCAGATCTTTCAGTTCTGCTTCAGTAAACTGTTCACCTTGCGCCTCCTTCTTCGCAATCACATCACTGAGACTTCCACCTAAGCATTACAAAAAACACAAAACTCTGCATTATACCTCCGGAGTATTCAAATCGAACCATTTTTCCATGTTCTTGTGAAATCCACCATCGCAGTATTCATTCTGAATAATCATGTGGTCATCCTCTGCCCATGCTGAATAATAGCGAACGACGTGTGGGTGATGGCCAAGAACAGCATGCGCATACACTTCCTTTAGAGCCAGCTGCCTGAGAGAAGAAATACACTCATACATAAATCTGAACAAAATCAGAGCGTGGTCCAATCAGTCTCTGGCTGACATCATCATATTGCTGACTCACTCATTGGACGAGCCTGCCAGTGGTCGTCGGGAGCGTTTTATGGCGTACAGACAACCATCCAGCCGATTCACGCACTTATAGACCGTACCAAACTCGCCCACGCCGATGCACTCCACCTCCAGGAACTCACTCTCGTAGCGCGACAGCATGAAGGCTTGGACGGCTCGTCTCTGCCAGAAAAACAGAAGGAGAGCGCAACGGTAAAACTAAAAATACTTCCCAAGAAGGAGCAAACACGTCACAGGACTAGATGAAGGAGAACCGGAATCTCCATGATGCCTGACCAAATATAATGATAATCCAAAAAACAAAGAATCTCGCAACACTGACGGCAGCTTTATTTTTTGTTTTAGCTGGAGATTCCTAAGAAAAATCCCGGAAGCTGAAGTGGCAGTATGTAATTTTGAACAAAACAAGAGGAGGCGGCAGCCGAGGATGACAAAGCCTGATAATGAAATCTGAGCAGAAGTGTTTGATAAAAGAGGATTATATTCATCATTAGCACTGGCAGAAATGGTTGTACCTTTGGTGGGAGAAAAGCTTCATCATCCTCTTCAGATGACGTGAGACTGTGTTTCAGTCTGGAAAAATAAATAAAAATAAGGCACGTAGGCTGTTTAATACTCTAAACAAAACAAAAACCTAATATAAAGACAATACAATCAATAAATATTATATTTGGAACTTTTAGAATACTTGCCTTTGTAAATTCAAATCTAAATACAATCAGCGACTAACTTCAAAATGATCCATATACAGTATACAGTATATATATTTTTTTATATTTATATATTTAAAAATCACAGTACCTGCGTCTATAATCTTCATCATCATCACTCCTGCTGTTTTGCCTCCAGATCAGCTCACTTTTTCTGCGTACCGTCTCGGGAGTGAACGGATTCACGTTGACTGAAGGAACCTGCAGAAGATTTGCAGCAGCCGAGGCTAAACGCACGGTCCTCTGACGATGACTTAACTTTATGTTGGAGAAAAGCTGAGACGACTTTGATAACAAACTCTACAAAAACAAGAAGAAAATTACCCAAATGAATCAGAAGTTTACATTCCCCCCATTCATTCAACCTTTATTTATACAAGTCTCACTGAGGACTCATTTACAAGAGAGACCTGTTTTAGACAGATAACGAAGCACAAGAAAAATGCAATTAAAATAGTGTATAAAACAATAAATCAAGGCGTTATAAAATAAGGTAAAATGCTAAAAACAAGAAAATATTTGCTTTGATTTTTCTATTGACATCATCAAATGTTTGAACCCCCTTAAAGAAATCAAGGTGAACATCTTCAGTTCCTGTTGCAAGATGTTCCAGGTTACAGGAGCAGAGTAAGAAAAGGCCATTGTGCCAAGTTCAGTCTGCACTGAGGGAACACTGTAGGTAATGTCAATGTCAATTTATTTGTATAGCACATTAAGGCAACAAAAACCGTTTCCAATTCAGTCAAATTAAGATTAAAGTAATAAATTCAGCAAATATAAAAAATATGTGATTGCCTTTGGCTCTCTTCTGGCTAGGAGGCCAATATTGTTTAAGTGGAAGGACCCACAAACCCCCATCATACGTACACTGGTTAAGAGGTGATGTGTCTTATTCATTTGGAGAAAGTGAGGTACACCTTAAAGGGCTCTGTGCAGAGGTTCTGGGACACTTGGAGGCCATTTAGTGTATATAGTTTGTTGAGAGTATGTCGATGCCTGTACAATTTGTTTGTATAGTGGCGGCCGTGGCACAGTGGTAATGGCAGTCGACCCACAATCGGAAGGTCGGAGGTTCGAATCCCGCATCCGCCCACCATGTGTCGTTGTGTCCCTGGGCAAGACACTTAACCCCGAGTTGCTCCCGGTAGGTCTGGATAGCGCCCTACAAGGCACTAACGGTGTATGAATGTGTGTATGAATGGGTAGATGGCTCGTATTGTAAAGCGCTTTGGGTCTCCTCAGAGGGGGCTGGAAGGCGCTATATAAATAAGCTCCATTTACCATGTATAGTTTTGACTGATCCGGTGTGGGAGTGAAGGGGTGTGGGAGGGGATTGTTTTGCTGTAAATCCCTCTATCTCTGAGTCAGCCAGTCCTCACTTACACGTCTGCAGCTGGTGCAAAATGCTGTTGCACGTCTTTTAACTGGAACACCAAAAGAAAGCACATCACACCTGTCCTGGCTTCTCTCCACTAGCTGCCTGTGTATTTTAGAGTTAATTTTAAAATTATTTTGTTTGGTTTTAAGGTTTTAAACAGCCTTACCGCCCCTTTTTTAAACAGAGCTTCTCCCTCCATTACACTCTAGCTCGGTCACTCAGGTCTGCTGACCAGCTGCTTTTGGTCATTCCCAAGAGTAAGAGGAAGCTCAGAGGAGACATTACCTTCTCTGTTAGTGCCCCTAAGTTATGGAACGCTCTATCCTTTCCACATTTGACAGGCCCCTTCACTGTCCATGTTTAAAACCCATCTGAAAACTCATCTCTACTCATTGGCCTTCAACCCAACTGAGACTTCGATTTTAGTTTATTTTTATTGGTATTGATTTGATCAGTTCAACTCTTCGTTTTGTGTTTTAAATTGAGTTTTTAGTTCACCGTGTACTTGGATTTGTAGCTTTGTTTTTATGCTCTCTTTTGTCTTGTTTTTAACTGATGTTCAGCACTTTATTTCAGCTGTGGCTGCGTTAAAGTGCTTTATAAATAAAGTTGATGATGACGATGATGTTGTGGTTTTAAGTTTTATGTTGTTCTGTGTTCAAAAAAAAAAAAACTTTTGTCCAATATATTTTTTAAAGTAATAATAATAATAAAAAAATACATCTTGTGGAAGAACAAAAAGGTTGAAATACAAGAACAATAAAAATCAGGTATACACAACTACAGTATAAGGCCTGAGAGTGCATGTTGCAACTGCACTGACGATGTTACAAGTGGGAGGAGATATAAGAAGGTAGCAGACCAAGGAGTGATTTAAAGATGAAAATGAACCAGTGTGAGAGTCTGAAAGAAGTTAATGATGACCAACTGACTAATGAGGGTGCAGTGATGGGTACAGTTGTTGCAACCAGTTATGAATAGCATCTAACGTCTGCAAGGAGCTAGCAGGGGCATTCATGTAAATAATATCACCATAGCCAATGGCCAGTAGGAAGGTAGTGGTTACAAGGTGTTTTCTGGCATTCAGAGTTAAACTAGATCCATTTCTGAACAAGAAACTCAGTTGTAATTTCAGTTTCTTTACCAAATTTTTGATATGTGGTTTAAAAGAGAGATGTACATTGACCAAAATTCCCAAGTATTTGTAAGAATCTACAAACTCAACAGGAACAACGTGCATGAATAGGAGGAAGAACTGCTGGCACCAACTTTCTGTTGGAAAACAACATCCCTTTGGTTTTATCAGCATTTATCACCAGTTTGAGAAGGAGCAAGTCTGACTGAATGATGTTGAATACAGACTATAGAAGCTGGAAAACATTGGAAACTGTGTTAGCTCGACAATAAACAGTGTCGTCGGCATAGACATGCAAGGTTGCGTCAGGAATGTTTTGATCTACATTACCGTATTTATATACTGTAAGTTGTAAAAAGAACAATCATAATTAATCACCTTGGGTGTGCTGGGCGAGTCGCACAGCCTCAGCTTCTTCCAGGAGGCATACGGTATGGGGCTGGTGCACAGCAAAGGTGAAATCAACGTGTTGCTCTGGCTGCGGTGGCGCTGCACTTTGGGGGTCCTGCAGGCCAGGCTGGGGCTGCAGATGATGGCACACTCATCTGAAGTGGTGTCACTGCTGTTTCCCTCCTCTCCACAGCTGGAAAAATCCAGCTGCTTGTTGATCCCATCAAACACCGTCTCCATGCCTGCTGTGACCTGAATTTTAGGGTAGGCTTCCTTCATAACGTTACCTGACCGCACAAACACTTGGATTATGTGCTCATGAAATCTCCATTTGTTGGTATTTGTGAAGACTGTAAACATACAAGGTTCACAGGGTAATTTGTGATACTCCGAACTTCTTGGTACAAGATGGATGTTTCAAATATGAATATATTAAAGAAATGAAAGCCTAGCGTTACATAAAAGAATGACATCAAGCTACTGCCACACCAAAATTAAGTTCAATATCTATAAAACTGACTATTATACCAATTTTTGTGTTGGCTACTATAAATTAGCTGTGATGCCATCTTGAATTTGATCAACTCCAAATGGTAGAGTTCTAGCGCTACAGCCAACAGTTACTTTCTGAGATTAAAATCCATTTAGTGGGTTTTTAGATATTTTGCTGACAGACAAGTTTGCTAATGCCAAAATGTTCATCAAAAATACAGTAATGTGCAGTGCTTGAAGTATGGGCTGGGTATAGCTCTCAGCTACCACACCAAATTTTAAACCAATGTTGGCAAAATTGAATACTGTACATTTGTCTTTTTGTGTTTTCTAAGTTTACTCAATTGGGCGGCCATCTTGAATTAGAGTGACTTTAAAAGTTTGTCAGCTGTAGATTATTTTCTCAGTGTTTATTAAAATCGGTCCACTGGTTCAGGAGATATTTTGCCAACACTTCAAACAAACCACACATACAGGTACATATAAAAAATAAGAATATTGTGAAAAAGAAATCTATTTTTTGTCAGTCATTTCAGAAAGTGAAAAACTAAAAATCATTACACACAGAATGAAATATTTCATGTCTTTAGTCTCATTTTGATGATTACGGCTCACAGGTTAAGAAAAAACTAATTTCAGTGTTCCAGAAAATTAGAATGTCGTGAAAAGGTTTAGTAATGTAAACTCCTGGTGTCACACCCTGATCAAATGATTAACTCTTAGACAGGAGCTACAAATGTCTCATTCCTCAAGTCAAGACACTCCTGACAGAAATGTCAGAGACAGAACTGGTCTGTTGCTCAGTGGTCTAATGTCCTCATTTCAAATTAAAGTAAATGTTCATGTCATTTTTAATTCAAGGTTCCAGAGTCTGGAAGAAGAGTGGAGAGGCCCAGAATCCACATTGCTTGAAGTCCAGAGAGAAGTTTCCACAGTCAGTGATGGTTTGGGGCCATATCCTCTGCTGGTGTTGGTCCACTGTTCTCTGACTGTCCACGCAGCATCCACCAGGACATTTTAGAGACTTCATGCTTCCTTCTGCTGACGAGCTTTATATGGAGATGCTGGTTTCATTTCCCAGCAGGACTTGGCTCCTGCCCACACCGACAGGCACCAAAAAGATGGCTGTGGAATACTCTTAATTTTCTGAGACTCTGAATTTTGATCTTTCATTATCTGTAAGCCATAATCATGAAAATAACTAGAAAAGAAGGCTTGAAATATTTCACTCTATGTAATGTTCACTTTTTGAAATGGCTGACAATTTTTTTAAAACTTGTTCCACAGCATTCAAATTTTTCAGATGCACCTGTGTACACAGGTATTAACATTATCGCCTATTTCGGCAGGTGGTAAAATGTCATGTTTACTCACGAACAAGTGGCCTGCGAGCAGCACCGCCTCAAACACGCTTCCATTTCGCGCCACGCAAGTAAACACTTCCTGTTTAAATCAATTGCGCCGCCGGGGTCCAAGTATCCTGCTTTCTGATTGGTTGGCTGCTTCTTTGAAGAAGCTGCTAATTATAAAGCGTCAAAAACATGACTCTCGGAGGGAAACGACAAGACTTTATTTTATTTTATTAAATTTATTCATTTTACATCAATAAAAAAAAACAACGTTTAAACATACAGTGAGTAATATAAAAAACATAAAATGAAAGGAGGCAGAGAGAAGAAATATAAAAAACAAACAAAACAAAAGCAAACTCAATCCAAACAATTAACTCAAGCAATGTTTTTCAAGTAATTGAATAAAAAACTTCATTTGTTGACTAGAAAATTACTAATAGAATGGAACTAAAGATTCTCGTATTTTGTTAACAACTTAGATTTGATCTTTTTTTTTAAAATAAGAGCATTGCTTATATTTTGGAAATAAAATCAAAACAATCTCATTACAGTTGCTTTAAAAAGGGCCCTACATTTTCCTGTCTTTAAGAAACTTGTCAAAGTTGATTTGTTGAACAAACATAAATGACTGTATTTGAGTAATATATATATAATTGATGGTTAAATGAGTTATTTACTAATTTTGTTATTATAGAACAATTAGTTTGATAAATAGATAAATAAGGAGCAGCTATATTTTCTTTATCTGCTACCTTTCATTTTATATTTTTTCTTTTCATTTAATATGTCATTTGTTGTATTTCATTCTTGTAAAATGAATAAACTTGTTTAAAAAAAGTCATTTACTTGCAATATTATAAGATTTGTGTTCTTATAACAGAAATTAGGTCATTGCGTGAGATGATGTAGACACGTGGGCGGAAGTGAGCTACGTCATCACAACAGAGAGACAAGAGGAAAAGCAGCCCCGTCCGTGGATGTGACACGCTTACAGATCCGTGGAGAACACCCGGGCCAGCAGCAGGAAACCATGATCCGGTTCCAGCGGCGTCTTTAAAACCCGCTCCAAACGAACTGCGTGGAGCTCACCTTGTCCCCTTCACCTGCACGTCCCGCAGCGCCATGGTGGAGAAGTGGGATCGAGCCCCGCTGCTGGACTGGGAGGAGATCCCACCGCCCGACCCCAACCAGGCGGCCCAGACAGAGGAGCAGGGCAGCACCGAGGCGGAGAAAAGTTGTCAGCCGGCCGGGAGGCATCATGTACCGCCAGCCGCGGCCGTGTCCACCGCCGTCACCTACAGCCCCACGCGGAACCTAACAGCTGTCGTGGTGAGCCGGGACAGAAGCCTCCAGCCTTCACGGGTCTCTATAGACCGGAACCTGCCCTACCCCTGCGTCCCACCACCGAGGGACCACCAGTGGGAGGAAAAGGACCAGATAGTGGCTGTGTTCGTGGTCACGTTCGGTACCAGGTCAGGTAAGAACTGAACGTGTGTTCCTTCGAGTGCACTGAAAATGATTGTGTCTTGTGATCTAATCAGACATTTTACAAGAACCTTCAGTGTTTTTATAAACCGGATTGGTCTGTGTAGACACGCATTAAAGGAATGGCTTGTGTGGGCCCTATATGGGGTGCCCCAGGGTTCTGTGTCGGGGTCCTGTTCTTTTGGACAGATTAAAAGCAACAGGTTCAAGGGTTTTCATCATTTTGTTTTAATCTCTGTTGGGAGATAAAGTTAGGGAGGCCAGACTGAGATGGTTTGGACATGTCCAGAGGAGGGACATGGTAGAAGGATGTTAGAAATGCAGCTGTCAGGAAAAAGACAAAGAGGGAGGCCAAAGAGGAGATATATGGATGCAGCCAGTTACCATACCATACCATTTTATTTATAAAGCACTTTAAACAGGAACAAGTCCACACCAAAGTGCTGGACAAACAAACAAGCAACATGCACCACAGACAATGAAGTACAACACGAAAAACATAAAAACACTGCAGATCAAAAATAAAACGATCAAACACCAATCAGCGGGTATTGAAGGCAACAGAATAGTAGTGAGTTTTTAACCTGGATTTGAAAACTGAGAGA
>JBBPBX010022581.1:5797-19803 GCA_038048925.1 Garcialebias charrua
TTGACTGGTCTTCATGGATGGAGATGAATATTTTTCATCCAACCTGTGATGACTTTGACTCTGATTCACTGGAGGGTGGGGATGAGGGTGGGGGTGGGGGTGACGCTGTCTGAGCATCTTTTTTTTTTTTCTGTGCAGAAAGAGCCTCTCCTCCTCGCACGTGTTTGGGCTCGTGCCTGTAATTGGCTCCATTAGAGTTCACAAGAATGCCCCTGCTGGGAACAAGAATGAAGCCATTCATTCTGCAAATAATCTGATAAATAATCTGATAAATAATCTGATAAATAATCTGAATCTGATAATGTGATAAATAAACTAATAATGTGATAAATAATCAGATAAATAAACTGATAATCAAATAAATAAACTGATAATTTGATAAATAAACTGATAAACTGATCATCAGATAAATAAACAGATAAATTGATAAATAAAATAAACTGATAATCTGATAATCAGATAAATAAACAGATAAATTGATAAATAAAATAAACTGATAATCTGATAAATGAACTGATAATCTGATAAATAAACTGATAATGGGTGGCACAACTGGTAGAGCTGCTGCCTCTCAGCGAGAAGGTTGCCGGTTCAAATCCCGGTCCGGGGCCTTTCTGGGTGGAGTTTGCATGTTCTCCCCGTGCATGCGTGGGTTTCCTCCGGGTACTCCGGTTTCCTCCCACAGACCAAAAAACATGCTTGTTAGGCTGATTGGTGACTCTAAATTGACCCTAGGTGTGAGTGTGAGAGTGGATGGTTGTTTGGTGTGAGTGAGACAGGTCCCTCTTGTAAATGAGTCCCCGTGACTCAACGAGGCTAGCCTGTATAAATAAAGGTTGAATGAATGAATGAATAATCTGATCAATAATCTGATCAATAAACTGATAATCTGATACATAAACTGATAATCTGATAAATAAACTGATAAATAATCAGATAAATAAACTGATAAACTGCTAAATAATCTGATAAACTGCTAAATAATCTGATAAATTGATAAATAATCTGATAAACTGATCAATAATCTAATAAACTGATAAATAATCTGATAAACTGCTAAATAATCTGAATCTGATAATGTGATAAACTGATAATCTGATAAACTGAAAATCTGATAAATATTTTGATAAATAAACTGATAATCTGATACATAAACTGATAATCTGATTAACTGATAATCAGATAAATAAACTGATGAACTGCTAAATAATCTGATAAACTGATAAATAATCTGATAAACTGCTAAATAATCTGATAAACTGATAAATAATCTGATAAAGAGCAGATCGCTGCTCGGCTTTTCTCCCACTGAACAAGAACAAAGTCTTAATCAAACAATATGTATTTGAAAGATGTAAATATCAGTTTTATTAAACTGTGACACAAGTAAAATAAAAAAATAAAAATTCTGAGTTTAGTTTTAAGCAAAAAGAAGCTGCAGGTGAATCATCCCTGATGAGGTTCATGTCTGACCAGTATGATCCATATGAAATGCCCTTACTGGTATTTATGTTAATCAGAAGGGATTATTGTTCCCAACCCTAAATCTAAAAAAGTAAATGAAAACTGAATGCAACAAGTTGCAAATCTCACATTTTACTTTTAATGCAACAAAGTGAATGTCTGTGAGTTTGAGCAACACGAACTGTTGGAGGTCCGTGTTCTCCTCCCTGAGGCATCCCTTCAACAACCGTCGTCCCCCTCTGGTCTGATGAAGGATCATGGGTCTGGTTTTATTCATCGATGTTGTTCCAGGACCTGAGGAGAACAGTTCTGGACTTCACCTCATCCATCTGAACGAGCTCTGGTCCAGAGGGGACGGCAGCGGTTCTGGATGGCGTCCACATCTGGTTTCTTCTTTGTCTGATAGAGCTTTAAGCAGCATCGCTGGATGAACTCTCTGTTTGCACCCAGTCCTCCTTCTGACTTGTTGATAATTGAGCTCTGCTCCTCCATTTTAATGCACTTTGGTTGTATGTTTGGTCCAACTCTTGTTTAAAATCTCAGAAGAGTTGTCTTCTCCAGCCTGTCCTTTTGCCTCATATTTTCATTTCCGAGCAGGTTTTAATAGTTTACACTTTTATTTTGAACTCAGCTCTAATTGTGAAGGGGCGAAAGCAGGAAGGATCCGAACTTTGAGAATTTTTACTTTAAACTGCAGGAAAACTGACTTTTAACTATAAGTTACAACATTCTCAGTTTTGTGATCAATTTCAAATTTGTTGTACCCAGGCAAAATATAAACACATCATAAGAGCCTTTCCTCATCAACTTCTACCATGGTTAGACAGGATTTAATACATTCCAAGGTTTCACCTTTTTTACGGACACTTTACATTGCAGATGTAGAATTGTGTGATATCAAATGTAATAATAAGTTAATGAGGAGTTGTTTATCACAGTACTGTGCTACTTAAAAGGCAATATATCCTCAGAGATTTCAATAAGGAACAAATTAAGAAAATTAGATCCAAATATTTATCTTTCCCTCTCTCATCCCAAATTAAAGAAGTACAATTCAAAATTATAAATAAAATCTATCCAACTAATGACTTTCTGAGACACAGGTTTAAAATGGATGTGGATAAATGTGTGTTCTGTGAGAAAGTAACTGAGGATTTGGATCATTTGTTTTTCACATGTGACTTTGTACAATCTTTTTGGCAAAATCTTCATCAGTTTATCCAGGTTCATGGGATACATTTAACTAATTTTACCATCCAAGAGATTACATTTGGTGTCTTCTTTATTAATGATAATAACAATGACTATGGTATAAATAATGTTCTGCTGTTAGCCAAACATTATATACACAAATGTCGCTTCACTAAAACCGTCCCTAACTTCACACAGTGGAAGAAAGAGTTAAATTTGTTTTATAAGTCTTTGTGTTTGATGAAGTCAAAAAATGCTTCCAAGTTGTCATCTTTTTTGAAAACATTTGATATCCTGGTTCTTTATGTTATAAATACAATATGCCCCTTTATTTTTTTTATTAGTCATTTTGGGTTTTTGTTTGAACAGTTTTATTTACTTGATTTTGTAACCTTGTTATTTGGTTTGATTTGTTGTCTAGTTGTAACCTTGTAAAAATGTAGTGTGAACATAATGTTTATATTATGGTACCTTTAAAAACAAAAAACAAAAAAAAACTTAAAGAGCAGGTAAACGTCGCCCTCTAGTGGTCAAGTGTGGGAGCAACAATGAAGGCAGCTTCGCCTCCATCAGACACCGTTTATTGGTTTTATTAGTAATGGTTCAGGGGTGTCAAACTAATTTCCACCGAGGGCCACATCAGCTTAGTGGTTGCCCTGAAAGGGCCAGATGTAGCTGTAAGACAGTATAAATGTAGTTAAATTTAACTAAATGTACAGTAATGTAAATTAAACACAACTACTCCTTATTGGCAAATAACTGTTTTTTTTTTTTACTTATTCAACTTACAAATATTACATATATATATTTGCACAGATGTAGAAATATATGTCTACTTCTTACACTGTCATAATATAAAACCCTTTTGACTTATTGATTATGTGACATACAAATATTACATATATATATATATTTGCACAGATGTAGAAATATATGTCTACTTCTTACACTGTCATAATATAAAACCCTTTTGACTTATTGATTATGTGACAATCAGACCTTTTAAGCTCTCAAGGGCCACATAAAAAGATGTGGAGGGCCACATCTGGCCAGGCCTTGGGTTTGACACATGTGACCTAAGGGATCTGGATTTACAGTGATGTGAAAACATTTTTACTGTTAAAAACAAACAAACAAACAAACAAAAACAATTACTGTATTCCAGGATAACGGTCCGGATATGTGCATCATTTTCAAATCAGAAGACAAAGTGGCTGGATAAGCTCCATATCAGCTGATTGATCCACCGGATAAACCACGTGGTGTAAACAACACAGATCCAGCTGTGATAAACATCTGTGAATCACCTGATTACAGTCTGTTCCTGTGTTCATGACTCCGTGAACTTTGATCACTCTCTGATTGGTTGTCCCCAATTGAAGGTCACGCCCTCTCGTTTTCTTCTCGGAAGCTCCTCCCTTTCCGTCTCCGGCTCGTTCCCCGGCACACACAAAAGGAACGGAGCTCCAAGCTCTGCAGACAAAACAGTGATTTTACTGTAAAATCATTTAAATATTTTATTTTGGTTTTTAATCCACAACTTGGAAAGACAAGAATGTTTATTGTTTAATCAATTAATTTATTTAATGTAGCACGAGACTCATGATAATAAACCTGAAACACGTGTTTGTGCTCCTGCGGGGGAGGAGGAGGAGGAGGAGCAGGCAGCTTCTTGTTTACCTCAGATGCTGCAGATGATGAAGCTGATGAGGAGGAGGAGGCAGGCGGTTCGGTGCAGGTCTGACTGTGTGGATGTTCTCCCGGGTGGAGGAGGTGGAGGGAGGTGCTGCGTGACCCCATCTTAAAGCGCCTCGGTGGTGCACAGCTGGTTCTGACATGCCGCCGGTCCGGACGGGTCTGGGTTCTTCTGGGTCCTGACTGGGCCATGAGACGGACCATGGACCTGCTGTGGAGGATCCTCACTGCTCTCAGCTTCGACTGCTTCAAAGATTCATCTTCATCAAGGTGAGAGCCCATCGTCATCATCCTCCTGTTTACTGTGGGTTTGGGCCGAACCGAACCTTCCAGCACATCTGGCTGCGGGATCACAAACCAGCAGGTTCTGGTTCTGATCATTAACGGATCAGTTCAGTTGTCATGACAACAGGTTCCTGAGTCACTGCTCGTTTTTTATTTATTTCCACCCTGAAGCTTCCTGTTCTCCTGTGAGATGATGAGTTTGGTTCTGGTCACCTTCACCTGGCAACACCTGTGCAGGTGCACGAGGAGCTGCAGCAGGTGCGGCCTGTTGACACTGATCTGCTGCAAACAAACTAAAACTTCTACAAATCAGATTTAAGGAAGTCCAGAGAACAAACTGGTTCCAGTCCAGTTCAGGCTGACTTTATTAAAGTGCGACTAAACCCAAAATTAACTTTTTTTTTTGCTGATAAACTCCCTAGAATGTGTTTGAAATATTATCTAGCACTATGGCTGTGTTTATTTTCACATAATTGTGCATATCTGTGTAAATTGGCAATATTTGGTCTAAAACTGTGTTTACGGTAGTCCTTTGGGTTGAACAGAGGTTATTGCACCTTAATTTTCATATTGGTCAGGACTGTTCACTCTGATGTGTCTTGTACACTCTGATGTCACACAGGTGGTTCAAGCAGAGCCAATCCCCTGCAGAGATGAGAAGTGCATACCTTATATGGAAGTGCTGCATTTCACTCCTGACAAGCGGTTTTATTTTTCTTTTCATTTTCATTGTTTTAGGCCTTTGGTTTTGGATGGAATGGGTGGAATAGATAAATACATCTACATGTTTATTCTTTGTTGTTGCTTGGTGTATGTTGTTGGCTAGAGGTTTAATTTGTTTTAGGTTGTTGCAGGTGGAGGCGTGAACAAAAGCACAACTCTACCTCCACCCCTCCTTGTCTCTCGACACACCCATTTTCAGGGAGATTTTGGAAGGAGGAGTTACCGTCTCAACCTGGGTTTAGTCTCACTTTAAGATCTCAGATCTGATGTTTAATAATTTATTTATTGTTGCAACTTGAGCTGTTTTGTTGCCATAATAATAATAATTTTTTTAAATGACGCTTTCTCAGTTCAAACTAGGTGTGAATCTCTCAGTATCTGGAGAATCGATTCGATTCTGATTTTTGGTGTCATGATTCGATTCAAAATCGATTTTTCGATTCAGAAACGATTTTCGATTCAGAAACGATTTTTCTATTAAAATGGTCATAAATTTAGTTTCAGTTTTGTAACTGACAAGCTGAAAAGAATAAACAACAATGTAAACAAATGGAACATTTATTTAAAACAATTTTAGGTTCTCTACTGTATCAAATTTTTTGCATCGTTTGATATTTATACCAAAAATAGGAACAAATAATACAGGAATGCATTAAATTCTGTAACTTAAATAACCAGTATTAGGTTAGCTTTTTGCTCTGTTACTTATAGAAGATTATTGTTTGAATTGATTGTTTGAACTTGTTTTGTTTTTGAAAAAAGGGGCAGATAAAATAAGATTTCTTCTTCTTTCTGCCACCTTTCATTTTATGTATTCTTTCATATACTATGAGATATGGTTTTATTTTCTTTATCTTTTGGGTTTTAATGTAAAAAAAAAAAAAAAACGATTTTGGGGCTTTTAGAATCGATTCTGAATCGCCAGGACTAAGAATCTAGATTCTTTAAAAAATCAATTATTTTCCTGCACCCCTATTTCAAACATTTGAACTATATATTTTTTTTATTGTGGATAAGTATGGATTTATTGTGGATAAGTATGGATTCATGTAAATGAGACTGGACTGCATTGAACGTTTGTACATTTGACAAACTCTAAACTTTGGGGTATTCAAAACACTTTTAAAGCTCTTACTGAACATTTTGTTCAGTCTTTTAAGGGTTAATTTCTGCCACTCCATGATTTTTTATCAGCAACGCTTCATTTGATAATTTCAGACCAAACATCAGCCGAGGTCGATGAGCACGACCTTCGGCTCGTGTCAGCTCACTGTTCGGCTCTCTGTCCGTCCTGCAGGTCTCCGGCTAAGATGAGCTCCAGTCCTGCGGGCAGCCTGGACGGCAGCTCGTTGACGGGGTCCCTGTCCCTGGGGCCCGACCTGCCCCACTGCCAGTGCTGCATCTCCTACGAGGCCCGCCTCAAGCGCCTCTCCTGCGGACACGTGTTCTGCGGCGCCTGCTGCGACCACATCGTCAACATGGCCTTCGAGGACATCGAGGGGCTGTCGGAGTACCCCTGCCCCATGTGCAAGTCCGTCCGGCAGCTGGGGGGCCCGGGCCCCTCCGCCTCGGGGTTCCTCTACGGGCCCTCCGGCGTCCTGCAGGAACCCGGGAGCCGGTGGGGGTGAAGGTCTTCTGGTGTTGGACTTGTTCTCCAGTTGACGACTGATCAGTTTATTTTTTATTTTTAATATTTATTTTTTTGTGAGGACACGTGACGCCATCATCTGAAAGTTTTAGGCGCCGGTTTGCATTTTCCAGAGACCTCGTCCTAATAAACGCAGCAGAGATGCTTTAATTTTGTCTTCTCTTTGTTGGGCTTTTATTATTTTTAAACTTTTCAGACGGAGACGACATTTCATAGTTTTACTATTTTCCGTGACGGGTATCGTTTTAAATAATTTTTGCACATGAACCGTTTTAAAACCCTGTAAAGTGTTCCCCCTCGTTTTGTACGTATTTATTTTGTCAAACAAAATAAAGCGTCAGTCTGCGTGTGCTCGTGTTTTATTCAGGCCGATGCATTTCATGATGACCACCAGAAAACTGAGAACGCTTTGAGCTCGTACAAAAACAAATATTTACAGCTGGTCAGTTTAAACGAGGTTCGTACCAAAAAACGGGAGACCGTGCACGACGGCAGAGGAAATTCTGAAATTCTGAAACGTTCGATGTTGGTTTAAGACAAACTGATGGGTTGGCATCACATCTGGACTCACATCTGCTCCCATGTTGATGAATATTTACAATTTAACAATTCGTGGTGCAAATGTGTGAAGAACAGAGGGATCAATACAGAGATGAAGCCCCGCCCCTCATAGTGACAGATCAATTTTTTTGAAAGGTGGTGTGACATGATTTTTTTACTATGCATAAAATTGCTCAAAATATATATTTTATCATTTAAATGTTCGTTTTTGCAAACAAAATGATAAATCACTTTAATTTTGCTTTAAAAGTGATTTTAAACTTCAAGCCGTGTTTATTCATGGGAAATCCGATTACACACGAACGCACCATCTGTGACGTAAACGGCAGAGGGCTCTGGTCTCTTTAATAGCGGACAATTTAAAACCCGACAAATTTATCAATCTATGTGAAGATTTGAGCTATTTGTCTTCATTTTGGGAAGCAGAAAATAGTTTGGGTGATGGAACAAGAAACAACAGGATCTAATTTAGGTCTGATGCTGTATCAGACTTACCTTCATGTCGAGCAGCTCACACACGCGCACTGACAAGCCCAGAGCTCTGCCCGATTTTACGTCACAGATGGTGCATTCGCGTGTAATCGGATTTCCCATGAATAAACACGGCTTGAAGTTTAAAATCACTTTTAAAGCAAAATTAAAGTGATTTATCATTTTGTTTGCAAAAACGAACATATTTAAATGATAAAATATATATTTTGAGCAATTTTATGCATAGTAAAAAAAAAAAAATCATGTCACACCACCTATTAAAGGCATGATGTCAGTCAGTTTGTGTTTAAAGAGGAAAACAGCTTCCAACATAATTTTCTTCTGTTTAACCACAAAGTTCTCTGATACGACTCTTCACGACTGGCATCCATAATCATAAATAATACTGAGAAGACGTCAGTTCGACTCAGATTACATAACCAAAGAGCTGAAATGACTCAGATAAACATAACACTGGACTGAATGTGGGTCCTCACGCAGCCGAAGGCGAGCAGGAGCCAGAAATAGCTCCATGTCCTAAATTCCACATTAAAGTCGTCGGGACTCAGCAGGTTGTGAAAAATTAAAGAAACAAGTTCAATCTTTGTGCAGATGAAACGTAAAGTCCTGCAGCTCGGTTTAAAGGTTAAATGCATAAAAATAAAAAATAAGCTTTTGTTTCAAAGAATCTCTGAAGCCAACGTCCTGATAGTTTTGCAGACCTGATGTGGACACGATGCTAAAAGCAGAAACAGTCATGTCCTTATAAGGACATTTAAATGTCCCGCAGGACAATCGGCTTTTGTCTTCAGCTTTGGTGTTTTGGTTTTTACACGCAGGAGCAGAGCAGGTCCATTCTGTCCCGTTACTGGACGCCTTTGAGGGACGTGTCCTGGGGGAGAGGGGGGAGCGTGTCCTGGGGGGACGGGGACGTATTTTCTGGGACATTAAGTTGGGAGGAGCACAGAGGCTGTAACACGTGCACATTAATCTGAACAAACATCGTCTCACACTCGTTTGCTCAATGGAACAAATATGGCAGGTCATTTTACCATATAATCAAATCACACTTCCCTCCATGTACCATATTTTCTGGCGTATAAGTTGCAGTTTGTTTTTTGCATAGATTTGTCAGTGCTGCGATTTATACGCCGAAGCGACTTATATACGTTTTTTTTTTTCCATTTTCATAATGCAATTTTTGACTTGACGCTTTAAATTTCAACGAACAGTAACAGCAAGTCCTCCCGTGCACGCTTGCTTCACTCAGCTGGTGCAGGCGGAGGAACGCCGGAGAGCGGATGGATGGTGCTGCGGCGCCCAGGTGAAATGAAGCTGTTCGACCATTAAACAAATGCAACTTTATGTTTTCTCCTCTTCATGATGCTTTTTTTTTTGGGACTGAGGCGACTTATACTCCTGAAAACAAGGTATTATTTTAGATTTCAATAACATTTTCCAGATCACAGCTACATTCTTACTCGTCAGAATTAAAATTAAACATTTTTAGCTACTTGTGTTAATCTGAATATAACGTTTTGTATAATTCCAATTAGGGATGCACCGATCCACATTTTCTTGCTTCCGATCTGATCCCGATACTTAACTCTAGGTATCGGCCATACCAATCCAGTTCCAATATCATCATAACTGAATTTATATGAGGCTGTAATAATGAATTTCTTGGAACAGAGAGCACATGTATTACACTATACTCTGTGACTTGTGTCTTAACGTTGCGTGAGTTAAACCCAAAGAAGACATTCTTAGCCTCACAACAGATATGGTGATACCCAAACTTTAATAGCACACAAGAGGCAGGTCTATATCACAGACGTCCATCTCACTCGTGGTGCAGCCCGGAACACTAATTTACCGCTAAGCATTATGGGAAATCAACACAGTCCACTCCCCGTTTTTTAGTTTCGTTTTTGATTGTGGCACTTTGAGTTGTAATTCTTGTTGGTTTTGATCAACGGATACAGATTTAAACTATACATTGAATTTACATTCATAAATTCAATGTATAGTTTAAATCTGTATCCGTTAGGGGTGTAACGATACACAAAACTCACGAGACGAGACAAATCACAGATCTCGCGAGAACGAGACGAGATTTTAACATTAGTTCAAGAAAACTTCAAAGATCGGTTTTATGCCGCAAAAAGGCTTTTATTCTGTTTTAACATGTATTACAAACCCAACTGATGTCTTCATTTTACTGATTGAATCTCCTTAGACCTTAGAACGTTCAACTTTGTTAAAAAAAATAGATATTCACGCAGGACTTTCCAAAAATTGAACATAAATATCCGCATCAGCGCTGAATCTGCAGCCGTCACTCACCAGTGTTGCCAGATTGGGCGGTTCACCGCGATTTTCCTTCTGACTTTTGCGGGTAAAGAGTGCTTTGGGTGGGTGGGACTCTATCTGGCAACACCGGTCACACCGGTGTTTACACGCGTGTCTTTACATTCGGGGCAGCGTCGGGACCCTCCATCAATGTAGAGGCGTCTCGTCTGCGGCACCGGGACCCTCCATCAGTAGTTGGGGCGTCTTCTATAGCAACTTCATCCGGCGAAGCCATGCTGTCCGTGACGCTGACTTGCTAGGGGCTCTGCTAGCGCTAGCATTAGCATCTCGCGAGACAACGTTACCTCTCAACGAGAGATATCGCGGGAGTTTAATATCGCGAGATCTCGTACAACGAGATCTCGTTACATGCCTAGTATCCGTTGATCAAAACCAACAAGAATTACAACTCATAGTGCCACAATCAAAAACGAAACTAAAAAACGGGGAGTGGACTGTGTTGACGAAACTACACCATGAGTGAGATGGACGTCTGTGACATAGATCTGCCTCTTGTGTGCTTTTAAAGTTTGGGCATTACCTGTTGAGAGGCTCAGTGTCTTCTTTGGGTTTAACTCACACAATGTTAAGCCAGAAGTCACAGAGTATGATGTAATACATGTGCTCTCTGTTCAAGGCCAACGTGCATTGTGGATCGGAATTATCGGCAGGTTGGATCGGAAAATCCGATATGTAAATTATGCTGGTATCGGATCGGCCCCATCCCTAATTCCAATCATACGAATAAATAAAAAAGTTTAATGGATGTATAAATTCTTTAAACGTTTGGCTGATTTAACATTTACTGGTCAGAGTGGAGATGCGCTGTAGATTCCTTCCACGTCAAAATGAAACAGATTTCTTACGAGGACAAACTCACATTTTAGAAATGATTTAAATTCTTGTGTGATTTCAGACACAGATTGTTCTGTTAACGTTATGAGCCCAGTTTGTAGGAAGCAGCTCTAAGATCACAAGTTGAAGTTTAACGGTTATTGTCTGTTCAGAGTAAAATGCACGTGCACGTCAGCCTCACTGCGCTCTACACTTAATGAGAAAAAAAAACAATCCACAGAAGGGGACTGGTTCCAGTCCTGGGGTGCAGCAGGAACCAGTCAAGACCTCAGAAACCCACAGACGCTCCGTTGCTCTTGGGCAGCTTGGCGTTAGTGGGCGGGGGGAAGTACCGGGGGTTGTGGCGAGCGTCTGTCACTGAAGAGTGTCTGAACAGGAAGGAGTGCTTGTTGCTGCTTCCGGCGTCTCTGTTGCCAGGTCTGGACGGCAGCGTTACGGTGGAGGTTTGGTGGTTGGTGGAGGTAGGTGGGGGTGTCACTCTGGGTGCCCCCGACACCTGAGTCCTGGACGTCGGGTGGAGGAAAGTGCCGTTAGTGCTTCGGTTCAGGTTGGCGTCTGTTCGTCGGGGCTCGGGCGTCGCGGCGGGCGAGTCGGCGCTCGTGCTGGAGGACGTTCGTGCGAGCTCGTCTTTGAGCCGCTGCACCTCCTGAGCCAGACGCTCCACAGGGTGGAGGCTGTTGGTGGAGACGGGATGAGAGAAGGCCTGGGGACAGAAACAGGAGAGTCAGCGCAGGACATCAAACGAGCACGACGGTGAACATCTCACGTTCTCTTGTTGCTCCGTAAGTTTTAGAGCTCGTCCACAATCGAAACAGACCAACGGGCGTGAGTTTGTTACAGTACAGGGCTTTAACAGACTACTCAAGTAATCGACACATCGATTACTTGGACCTCTACTGAGTTTTTTTAATTTCACGTCGAGTATTCGTAGTGACGTCATCACGTCGCAGATACAGAACACAACTGCATCAACTTCCTGTTAGGAGAACCAGTGTTACACCATATTCTGTGACCACCGTATATTGTGACCATAGGGGGTGGTGTTGCATGAACTGTTGCAGGTCACAGAATGTGGTGCGACACCGGGTCCAATCAACCGAACCAGAACCAGCTTCCTCTGACCTTGTTTCACAAATAAAAGGCAAAAAATATGAATCTCTAAACCTATTAACATATTAATCTCTAAAACTAAACCTAATGCGCAGCACCACAGGCGGTGGTGTGGAGTGGTCAACCGCCCAACTGTTTTAAGTTTCATTTTTGATGTGCCGCACATTTTTTTCACTTTTGCAGTTTAATAATAACTAACAGTTTTGGGTTTCCTGTGACTTATTTGCTGTAAGATAAATTGTAGGAGCATAAATTGCTCCCAATGTTTTGTTGGTCTTTACAGGGAGTCCTCGACTTACGGCAACTCGGACTTACGAACGCGCGTACGTGCTGTGTTTATAGATGAATGTGTGGTGTAACGTGTTAGCTAACCGTTTGTAAATAAAGTTCTGTGCATGTTTATGGACCAGTATGTACGCTTGTTCAGTCTCATGTCGAATCGATAAACGGGTGTGAGGAAGCAGCGTACGAACGCCACGTGTTCTGAGTTCCGACTTGTGTCAAAATCGGGTTACGAACGCTGCGTAGCTCCGGAACTCGTTCGTAAGTCGAGGACTACCTGTATTTGTAAATAATAGATTACCTTTTTTTTTTGCGGTTTTAGTTAATTATTTTTTGCATCTTGAGATCCTATGACATCATCAACTACTCGAGCTCTACTCGAGTATTATTATGTTAATGTCGAGTTTAAAAATTATGTACTCGTTTAACCCCTAGTTTGTTATGAATTCTGCTCAAATGTCCGACAAAGCTGGAGTAGGTGCGTCTATGGCGACTAAACGTTACGGTTTAGTGATGACACGAAGACGACGGGCCTCTCTAAACTGCAAAACGTGAGTCAGATCTGCAGCGTGACACATTTCCTCAGCAGCTCCAGTGCATGAGGCGAGCACGCCCACACACACAGCCCTCATCTATTCTCATCGTCACCATGGAGACGACGGTCCTGCTGCGCGGCCTCGGAGCCCGGACCACGTCCTTGTATGGAGTCACCAGCTGCTCCAGCTGATTTAGACGTGAAAGCAGTAACGTCATCTGGGGAACAAACGGTCGCAGAACGACGACACGCGCTCGACTCTGACATATTTACGCCCGACAGTCCAGCTGACGGTTTCTGACTAAATTGCATATTTTCTATTTCATGTCCTATAAATGATCTGCTTCTTCAGAAAAGATTCCAACTAAAACACAAGTCCCACCACATACCTGAGCATGGAGCGCCCCCCGCAGGTAGCACCCCCTCCACAGGCCCACGCAGGGCCCCATGAGAAGGGGCAGTAAGGGCTCGTAGGGGTCAGGAGGCCCCTGCGGTCCAACGCTGGAGGGGCTGCTCTGAGGAAACTCGGTGAGGGCCTTCAGCAGCTTCTCCAGGCCCGGCACGCCCTCGGTGGACGGCGCCCTCCGATGGCTCTTTTTGTAAACGCCCGAGGTGCCGCTGCGCCAGGGCGGCAGGTTGGGGGGGCAGGTGAAGGTGCCTCGAGAGAGCAGGAACACCGAGCCGGGGACGGTGTTGGCCAGCTGGTGACAGGAAGAACAGAAAAGTCCTGTTAGTAAAACTTCTGACACAAGAACGCCTTTAAATGTAACAAGTCCATCCATTATCCGGCTGCTTCTTCCTTCCCGGTCACGGGGCTATCACTGTGTGTGTGTG